>CAUYPK010122990.1:0-18194 GCA_963574355.1 Loris lydekkerianus | reverse complement strand
AAACTGCCTCTACCTAGATACAGCCAATGTGGTACCATGCCACTGGCCCGACCCTGTCACTCACCTCTTCCCCCGCCTTCTTTCCCTGCCCCTTCTCCACAATAAAAAAATAAATAAATTCAAAAAAAAAAAAAAAAATAGGGCAGGTAATTGGTACCATTTGTATACCATGGTAGCTGACATGAAAAAATAGTTCTTTTGAGGGTAATACATTAAAAGATGGTACAAGCGAAAAAAAAAAAAAGTAATTAATTTCTAAATTTTTAAGGTGCTATTTGTTTACAGGCATTAAAGGACCCTTTTAAGTATCCACACAGAGCTTTACCAATGGAATTGATGTTGGTATTTAGCATAACTGACCACAAGGTATTAAAATGCATTCAAAAATTAAAAATCAGCTTAATTGATATGAAAACTAATGTCCAATGAATGTTTAATTAAAATGTAACACCACTAAACATAAAAGGCTATGATATTGAAAAGACACAATGCAAGAGTTGAAATCAATAGAATAAGATAACACTGCGATTGATTAAATATATATGACTCAAAACCTTAGAAGCTGCAGAGTACATTGCCCAAATCCTCGGTGACTGCAACATTGTTATTCTAAGACCACAAATTAGTAAGTAGTGTCAAAACCTGTGTAATTGAAATTAGATACTGATGCCAAATTAGGATCACAGCTTTGGATGCCAAATACGTTTTGTACCATAGTGTTGTTAGCTGTGCCAAAAAAAAAAAAAAAAAAAAAAAAGGTTGACACCATCCTCAAGGTAATTGCTTCAATTGTTAATATCAACCTAATTAGAAGTAAACAAGATTGAAGTAAAGCAATCAAAACACATCAAATGATTGGGGTGCTGAAGTGAAGACGAATGCCAAAGAACTATCAGTACAAATCACCAAATAGTCCATCTAAAATTCTGATTAGTTAAAATATGCAAATTACAGGGAAGCCACAGCAAGCAATAGAATAATAGAAACAACTTGGGTAGATGGATCAAGAAAATATGAATGATCCCTGCTGAGGGCTTAGCCTCTTACCTTAGGAGGCAGCTTGCTGTTTTAGAAAGAACACAGAATTTACAGTCACTGGTTATGAATATTGACATTTCTGCCTACTACCCATGTGACCTTGGAAAATTAGCTCCCTTCCATAAAGCACACTTTTCTCAATTTTATATTGGAAATAGTGATACCAGTTGTTCTTAAGGTGTCTGAAATGAGATCACATATGTCAAAACAGTTTGAAATCTGCAAAGTGCCATTGAAATGCTGGTTTATGACCATTTCTTTGCAAATGTTTTACAGGATTTTTTCAGACATTACCTTTGCCTTAGCTGGGGCAAGTATAAGCAAAGGCATAGTCAAGGAAAAAGATTTGCATCCTGCAAAGCAGCACCCAATCCCTACTCAGTTCTTTAGCTGTAATGCAGCACATGGCAGCCAGTCTGTCTTCCTTAGATGCAGGACTGAGAACTATAAAGCACTCGCTTATAATTTGATCATTACTGGACATCTCTGTTGAAATGTTGGAAAAATAAAGTAGTAGCTATTTCCCCTACAATGTGTAGAAATAATCTCTAGGTTGATAAATATAGTGCATGTGATTACTATGTTATGTACACAGAGGCTAATATAGAATGCAGGGAATGAATTGTTTTTGGAATATTCTTTGTTTATGTCTCACCACTAATTCCTAAGGTTTAAGATTAATGCCTTAAGATCCCAATAGTAAATAAATGGTAGATGGGTTTAACAATATATCTTTTTGGTTGGTTTGTTTTTTTGAAAGGTGAAGTTTTGAGTGGCCAAATAAATCCAAAAGTATTCTCAATTCTACCATCAGTTTATTTATTATTTCTTTTTTTTTTTGCCAACAAACAAATAATTTATTTATTCATGTGGTAAATTCCTAATTCATTATGTAGAAATATTTTCTTTGGTATTTTAGCATATAGAATTTTTTCTTTAAGTGACTCTTTTTACTACCCTAAGACTTATCATAGCAATCTACTCATACAAATTATTGGTCTGAGTCATTCTATGAAATGTATTTTTACATTGAATTCTATTAAAGGATCAATTTAATTACTAGATGCAAATAATAAGTTCTCACCAATAGAATGATTCAAGAGACTGAATTCTGAGGGTAATAGATAGCATAAAAAATTAATACCTATCTATTTCCATCAGCCACAGGATTGTCTGACAGGAATTATTTAGAGAATATCTAGTAGATGAAAGAAAATTGCTATTTAAAAATCAAATGTTATATTAGCCATTTGAATGAAAAACTTTTCTCAAAAATTAAATTTCTCTTTACTTCTAACTTTTCTGGTTGAATTATTTGTCATCAACAAATATTTATGAGTGTCTGTGTGTTGCAATAAATTAGAAGTTTTAAAGACACATTTCTGCTTTCAGATAACAGGCTGGAGAAGCCTGACATAGATGGATAAAAATAATTGAAAAATTAAGTGCATCCATAATAATGAAATATCTTTGCATAGTCTTTGATAATTCTCAAAGCATTTTCTGAATATAATTATTTTATTTGACCACATGTGGCAGTGATTATAATGAATAAGTGTTCAATACCAGTAGTGTTTGATGTAGAAGAGAATTTTTTGCCCCCCAAATTTGGAAAACAGTACTTTAAGCCGAAGGGAAGGGATAAAACCAATGATGTTAATCATAGAAATAGAGAACACAGGTCAACTGGTTTTGGGGAAGGTGAATTCAGAAAACATTCAGCAAGTAACAACATGCATTCATTTGCAACAACTGGGATGAACCTTGAAAACATTATGCTAAATGAAATAAGGCAAGCCCAGGAAGACAAATATCTCATGATCTCACTTGTATGTGAAATTGAAACCGTTGAACTCTTAGGACTAAAGAGTAGAATGTTGTTACCAAAAGCTGGAGTGATTGGGTGAGCGGGTGAGGGTTTCAGGAGAAACTGGTCAGAGAATACAAGATTTTAGTTAGACAGAAGGAATAAGTTCAAGAGATCTATTGAACAACATAGTGGCTATAGATAATAATAATAATATATTGTATTCTTGAAAAGTGCCAAAAAAGAAAAAAGAAAGGAAACATGGTCACAGGGCAAAGTTCATGCAGGCAACTCACAAATAAAATATTCAGCTGACCAAGAACACATGTTTTTTTTCCACCAGGGAAGAACATTAAAAGAACTGGGAGATGGACAAAAATATAGACATGAGATATAGGAAATAAATTAGGCTAGATATATAGATATTTTATATACAAACTTTATGCTACAAACAGGTTTTTAATGATGATTACAATTGAAATGATAGGTCAGAAAAGAAACTAACAGTGACTATTGTACTAGAAAATTATAATAGCCTTGGAAAACACTCCAATATTTTGCTAATACATCAATATATTAAATGATTGGGTGAAAGCTAGAGTAAAAGGGTGGTTGCAAGGGGAGGAGAGTAGAAATGTGACAATTTCTTAAAATAGTTGTAGCTGAAGAAGAATTCAGAAGAGCAAAAGGCAATACCGTTTGTCGGGGTCCCTTCGTGATCACCACTTACCAGGCCCAGGACTGGCTGGTCTCTGGCCCTGGCTTAATTAGGTTGCCGAGGTGGGCCACTAAGTACCTTGCTCAGGAACAATTGCTCTTAGGTGCCTGAGGGCTATTAACTTTAACTGAAGGGAGAGAGAGAGAGAGAGACTTTGAGAGAGTAAATCAGTCTTCTTAGAGAGATAGATCTTAGTCTTTAGCGGAGCTTAGTGAACTTCAGTAGAGAGACACCCTGCTGGTGTTCTGCAGGCAGGAGAGGAGACAGTGTCAGAGTAAGCCTGTCCATGATAGAATGCCCATGGCTCCCGACTGCCTTCTCCTCCAACCTAGTATAAGGCTGATCTCATGCCTCTTAACACCACAGATGTAGAGACTGATAATTCACCAAAGCTCTCATTTCCTGAGCTCTCTCATGCTTGTTAGGAGAGCCAAATCCCTTTCCATGCTCTTTCCACCAAGGTGTTCCATGATTGAGCTATGCAGATATTTCTTATAACTCTCACTCCTCCTAGCCATAGGCTATATGGGCTGCTACAACCATTATGCCCAAAGCATTTGGAAGCTAACACAAGGTTGATGTTGAATGAAGGCTTATACTTTTGAGGCTTAGTATTCTCTGGAGAGACCTGAAGATGAATATTGCCCAAAATAGTAAGAAAATGGAATTGGAGAACAGTATATGGAAAAGACCTTCAAAACGCCTTTCTATTTTTCTGTGGCCAGAGATGGCTACTGTAATTGAATAACACCCTTAGACACTATTTTAGCAGGAAGATGTGTGGATGATTGGAGAAATGTCTATTAATGAATCTTGGTGATTATCTATGGAATATTTGCCTCCCATATCTCCTAGGCAATCAGCCCTCATTCTGAGTCTTCAATTTATCTTCATTTCTTTTTAAGTTGAAGCTATGAAATTTCAAGTATTCTACAAGAATTAAAGATTAAAAATAAGAGACAAAAAATTAACTTTTTAGAGAAATGGAGAAAAATGTCAACAAAAGAAATGGTAAAAAAAAAAATTAAATTTATTATCAGGAAAGAGACAGAGAGGAACTATGTATCAAGCAAATAACAAAAGCTCAAGAGATTTTCAAGGGGTAAACACTTGAAACAATGCCGAGTGAGAGAGAAAGAGAAATGTGGCTCTTAGCACACCTGTACGGCAACACAGAAATTGTTCAATGGCCAACCAGTGGGGGTCAATCATTTGTTTTTGACTTTACTGTAATTCAATTTCTGAAAGTATTGGGATATGTGAAATATATTTAAAATATTTAAACTGTTGTTTTGAACTCTTTTCACAGTGAGCTCTGTGTCACAAAATTGGGTGACTCAAATAGTTGAATGAGTAAAAAAAAAAAAAAAAAAAAACCTGCCCATGACGAAGCACCTGGGAAAGGACTCATATTCCACAACCAAAGTACTGTTGCTTCATAAACAAATCCGTGAACCTCATACCCAGACGTATGGCCTTTTGTTTGGATTTGCTTTAGATTATTTCCCTTCTCAAAAATAGCAACCATACAAAACAAGCATATTGCTGTACTAGTTCAATCCCATTATCAGCCTGAAACCCAGATTCAGAGTATGGGGAAGAGTCTATTGTGAAAACCTCTAATTATCTTAAGCTTAACCAAAGACAATCTTATTTCACTTAGAATTCATGGAGTGCACAAAGCCTTTAGAAACTATTCTATTCACGGAAACATAGGTGTCATAGAAATTTCAGCATTTCTTCAAACCTCGCTTTATTTGCCCTTTAATTTATTAAAAGATAGTAATTGAATGCTGTATAAAATGTGAAAGAAACCTTCACATACACTTTAGGTGACAGAGCTAAATATTTTTGTATTAATAAATATAGTTTTCACAAAGTAGCTTTCTAGCCACAGCAGTTTTTTTACTAGTACTGTGTATTGCAGTAGACCTGAAATTCTTCCATT
Organism: Loris lydekkerianus; assembly: GCA_963574355.1. NCBI lineage: Eukaryota > Metazoa > Chordata > Mammalia > Primates > Lorisidae > Loris > Loris lydekkerianus. The sequence continues at coordinate 12,683 of CAUYPK010122990.1, read as the reverse complement.
TTAAATCGCGTGTCTTTCTGAGCAGTGTGATGGAACCTTGCACCATCCTCTCCATCCTAAGACATGAATCATCCCTTTCTCCATAGTATCCGCATTGTCCATGTCATCCCCTGTTAGTCACTTCAAAGTCATCTTGGTCATCAGATAGAAAAACAGTACATGTAGGGCTTGGTAGTAGCTTTAGTTTCAGGTGTCCACTGGGGGTCTTGGAACATATTCTTTCAAGAATAAGGGAGTGGGAACTATTGTACTTTTCCTATTCCTTGTCTGATTTTCCTTTAAACTAGAAAAGTCTCTTTCCTAGCTCTTTATAGTGAAAATTAAGTGACCTGCTATACATACAACACTATACGTAAAATAGTGCCTAACACATAGTAAACACAATACTGCTGATGAATGTCTTTATAAACTTCAGGAGGGAAGGGACTTTATTTTATATATCACTGTGTTGCAAAGTCTAGAGCAATACTTACACATGACTGGGCCCATAGAAGCTGATGCTTTCCTATATTTCTTCACTCTCAGGCATCCTGATGCAGTGTAAATAAAGCCTAAAATGGTCATTTTTCACCTAAAACTATTAATGAGGACTTTTTTTTACTTAACTATGAATTCTCAGTGAAATATGTTTCAGTCACACAGCAGAGCCAATGTGATTATTCTATTGAGTGGACTTGATTAAATAATCCTTTGTTTTCCTCCCAGCTCCTTATATGCTTCAAGATACAAGTTGTGTTGTTTCCAGAAAGTATTTTAGTGAGGACCAAGAACATTCTAGAAACATTCTAGCCTTTGTCTAAGGCTTCAGACTGAAAGTCCATGTATTATGTGGGACATTATAGCATGCCTGTGAATTTTTGTAACATATTAGTTCATATTTAGGCCTTGATTTAGGGAGATCGGATTCTTTGATGTTGGAAAATTCCCAGCAACTGCTCCAAAGAGGTGACTAACTTTCGTTGGCAGGAACTGTCAACTTTGTGTTTTTATGTCTCTGTGGACTTTAGTTTCATTGTTAGTGACGCCCAATTTCCTTTGAGCATGAATAAACTTTAGCAAAGGTATTGGTGTCGTATCCAAGGTGGCCTTAAGGATATCAATAAACTGATGGATTGTCAGAAGTGCAGTCACTCCCTACATTCTTGGCACAATTTGATTTTTGTTATAGAAGATTGCACTTTCCACTGAGATCCAGTCTGATAGATCTGCTTCAGAGCTTCAGGAGAGGTAGTAGAAAAATGCAGCTGAGAATCGTGAGGAGATACAAAGGAAAATAAAAATGTTAGAGTTTTCTTTTTTCTTTTCTTTTTTTTTTTTTCCTTGTCTCTTAACTATCAGTCTGGAAGACCTTAAGCTAAAATCCATATATAATCTAAATCTTACATGTTTTGTTTTGGTTTTTTTTTTGGTACCATAGTTGTGTCAAACATTGAATAGGACAGAGAAAGCTGTCAAAGGTAACAGTTCCTGCCAATGAAAGTTAGTCACCTCTTTGTGGCAGTTGCTGGCACTTGAATAATTGGAACTCCGTTGTCCGAAATGTTTTTTCTTTTGTCTTCACCCAATTCACTGCTTATTCTTAGAAGACATGTCAGGCATCAGTTTTCCTTGGGATTATTTTCCAGCCAATTGTCCTCCTCCAAACTTGGGGGAAGGGTCCCAATTCTATGTTCTTATAACAGTCACACTCCTCCGTGTGTGCAATCCATTGCTGTGGGAGTGTTCTTAGCTCCCAGAAACGGCAGGCCACAAAGCTCCGTCAGGACTAGAGGGTTTCTCATATCAAAGGGAGTCTCATGCAACATCCAGCAGGCACAGAAAGTGTGCAAACAGGTGGAATATCTTCTGGACTCCACAATGTTTAGGAAACAAGGTGAGGAGTAGAATCCTCAAGTTACTCGGAGATGAGGAGCCAGAGACCTCAACTGGGATTTTGATGCTCATAGGGTCTCCTTTACACCTGCCAGTTAAAGGGGCCTAAGGACATTCAGGTTACTTTAAATCACATAGTTTGTACCTTACTTAATAATTGTTTATTATTAACATAATTTGTAAAATGTTTAAATCATCAACCTGTCTCCAAACCACCTTTCATCTTTATCTATCGTCTATCACTCTTTCCCTCTCTCTCTGGGCCTCACCATTCAAAAGCACATTGAATTACTTTCCTAATGCACACATACTTCCATGCCTCGGGCCTGTTGGCCCTACCTTACCTCTCCCTGGAATTCTTGATCTCAGATTTTTACCTCTCAAAATCCTAGATATGTTGTAAGGCTTAAATAGCTCAAATACCATCTAATTTCTTATTCTTGAAGTAAATTGCATTCTCCTATGAATTTATTGACCATTTAGCTCTTTTCTTGTCAGATTATTTAACATGTGGCATCTTAAATCATTACCTCTCTCTTCCTGCTGCATGATGAGGTGTTGCTTGCCTTAATTACCTTAGTGCCTGGCACCATGCTAGATATATAACAGTAGCTCAATAAATAATATATTGTTATCAATGAAGTGAAGTCTACAAAGTGTGAGTTATAAATAGCTCTCATAGTACCTATGGGTAATACCATTTTTCCCAACATGTCAAGTCATTACTGTTTTTGTTTTTTTTTTTCTTTGCTTGGAGACAGATTATAAATTCACCCTAGTTTTTCAAAATAGGTTCTTCCATTCCCTTTCATAGCTTTCCATGCATAATCATTCAAATGAATCTCCATACCGCACCCCTGACTGGTGGTCCTATGAAAGTAGCTGGGACTAAATGGGTGTTTTCATATGCTCACAGGAATGTGCATAGCTTTGTCTCATTACTGACACAAAACTCAAACAAAGTGCTTATAAAATGTGTTCTTAAGTTTTATATCCCAAGGAGTTATCTTACTTTCAGAAATATTTATTACAGTTTTCTAAAGTATTAGTATATGCTGTGTATGGCTAATTTTATATCTTTTGGTAAGCCGCTAACTTATACTAGAAAATAATATTTGTAATATTCAGTAGAATACAAATAATATCCTTACAGGCCCAGTGAGAAAAAAAATTGACCACATTTGGTTCTCTCGGGATACTCTCTTAGGAAATATGCTTCTCTCAGGATACTGATGGCATAAACATTTCACCTGTTGTCTAAACTCACTGTGCTCTTCTGATTCATTGTATGTATTGTTTGTATTCATTTAAAGCATAAGATGAGGTGGCTCCTGTGGCTCAAAGAAGTAGGGTGCCAGCCCCATATGCTGGAGGTGGCAGGTTCAAACCCAGCCTCGGCCAAAAACTGAAAAAAAATAAATAAATAAAATAAGTAAAAAATAAATAAAAATAAAGCATAAGATGAGCTTCTCTATAAAGCAGCCCCAAGTGATTATTAAATGAGATACAATACAGATTGACAAAATCACTTCTGGATTGTCTAGCATTCTTCTGTCTCCAGCACTGACCTTTGACACTTATTTAATTCCCTTCTTAAATCTGGGTCTTCAAGCCATCTTATCTCTTTTGGCATCAAAGACTGGCTTGTCTTTACAACTTTCAACTGTCATGATCAGAGTTAAGATAGGTGTGAATTGAATTGAGTTTTTAAAGTGGAATTTCTCCATTTATTTTATTATTCATTCATTTATCCATTCATATAGCATATGTGTAAATTAAAATGATATCAAATGCCAACTATAAATATTACCGTGATAGTTTGGGGGTTGAAAAAGGGAAGATGTTACTGAAGAGCAGAAAGTTAAAAATTGACCATTTTTCACTCATTCGGAAAAGAAAAGCCAGTGCAGTTGTGCCCCACACTACAGTCCCAGCTATTCAGAAGTCTGAGAGGGGAGCATCACTTGAGCTCTGGAGTTAAGAGTCCAGCCCGGGCAATATAGTAAGACTCGGTCTCCAATTTAAAAAAGAAACTATTTGAACATTTTGGTCCTTTTTTTGAACCACATTCTTTACTAGTGAAGAGATAGTTGCAGGTGAAGGGGACAAGATAGCAGACTGGAAGCAGCCTCTCTCATGGAGAGGATCAGAAGTTGCAGATAGATGTCTACCTACCAATGGACACATTTGGAGAGCATTATAAATCATCAGAGAAGTGACAGGAACACTCGGAGTGAAGTAGGGGGAAATAGAGAGATCTAATCACAAAGATTAAAAGGGACATAGGGAAAACACATGTGGGGGGGGCAAAGGAGAGAGCCCAGGGCTCCACATTTCCCCGGCAGGCATTGCGCCTTGAGTTGTGAGGGCCCCCACCAGCCCTGCGGGCCTCCATACTGATCAGATTACTGCTTGGATATCACACAGTAATATTGTGCCAGGGAACGGACTCGGCAAGGACCAACTGACTTCTTTTCTGGATCACTACAACAAATACTATTCTGAGCTTTTAGGTCCAGAGCACCCGGTCCACACAGCAATCAGCTTCACTGCAACCACCTCCACCTTTCCCCAATGGGCTGAGGACAAAGTAGGCAGAGTAAGCACTCTCATGTACCCTGTGACTAGGAGCTGAGTGCCCCGTCCCACTGGGGAATTCAAAAGGAGCAGACACCAATGCCACGTGAGAGGGCCCACAGTAGCAGGGTAACAGCCTCAGGAGGCCCTGAATGAGGAGAGAATTATAGTTATCATCCAGCAATTCAGATGGCCTCACATACCATCTAGTGGAACAGGCCCCATGGCACCATGTGACAACATGCCTTCGATCCATGAGTGATCAAAGAAAACTGTATCTATACACTTATGTTTCTATATGTCTGTAGGTCTATATATAATACTTAGACATAAAAAGGAATGAAATAATGTAATTCACAGCAACTTGGACGGAAATGAAGACTATCATTCTAAATAAAGTACATGAGGAATGGAAAAACAAACACCACATATTCTCACAAACAAGTGAGAGCTAAATGATAGGTACACACAGTCGGAAGGAGACTTAAGGGACATTGGAAACCAAGAAGGGGTGAGAGTGGGAGGGGGATGAGGGACAAAAATCTTACCTATCAGGCACCATGAATAGTGTCTGGCACACTAAAAGCCCTAACCTCAGAATTATACAGTGTATTTTACAAAAACATTTGCTCCTCCTTAATATTTTGAAATAAAAAAAAAAAAGAGATAGCTACAGACATGCCACTTGTGATATATATAAATGCAAACACACATACACACACACATATATAAAAGTTATATATATACATATACACTTTAATGTATTTTTGGTCACATCATTCACTTTATTCATTTTTTCTTCTATAAATATTAAAGTATCTTTTACCTGTTAATGTGATATGGAAGAGATGCTTTCTTCATTGGGTTTATAAGATATGTTGAAGGAATTCAATACTTTAGACTAAATCGCACATTTGTTCAGGAGAAGAATTCAGCTTTACTATTGATTATGTGCAGACTTAATGAAGAATGCTTTTGTCTAGTGTAAGTACGTGTACATACTAAGATTGAGAAGATCATTTTTAATAGGAATATCAGGATTGTTAATTATGCATTGGAAAGTTAAAAACAACCATTTAATCTTACAAGCTTTAGCTGTCCCTGAGGTACATCATTTTGGAATTTATAGCTCTGGCAATCACATATTAGTTTGAGACAGAAATAACACATATTGCCATGCAGAATACTTATTTTTCTAGTCCTACTTTAAAAGTTATAAAATGAGTAAAAGTAAAAGGAAACATCCATTCTTTGGGGCTTGGTAGTACCCCATGGGATCAGAGAAAATGAGAATGATGTCTCAGGCATCACAGTATATGGACCATGAATAGAGAGAGAAAGATATAAACAATAATTAGAACAAAATAGAATCAATGCTAGAATGCCGGCTGCATTGACAGAGGCAGTATAAATGAGGGGGAAAGAAAATGAGGTCACAAAAAGGATAGGGATAAAAACCGGAAGTTCAAACATGAGTGTGGTGTGTTCGATGGGCACACTGAAAGTCCTGACTTTAGCATTATACAATTCATCCATGTAACAAAAACACTTTTATACTCTTACTATTTTGAAATTAAAAAAGAGAAAGATAAGTAAGGAAGAGTTGGGCTTCAGCTAAAGAATTATGTTGATGTGAATTATACAGAAAGACCATGTTAGCTTGGTAGGATCATGTCAAAATATAGATGATCTTTTTCTACAGTTCTTAAAAACCCGTGATAGATTTTTGAACAAGGAGGGTTAAATGTGAAGATCATCTGGGGTGGCTTATCTTTATAGATTAAATAAAACAGTAAGTGTGAAAATAATGAATAATGTTTAAAAACTGTTGGAAGTCCCTAAACACTTTATGTCTTCAGAGAGAGAGAAATGTGGGTATGATCTGATTCAGGTAACACTTTTTCAATTCTGCTACTTAATTTAATTCTTTTCCTCATTGTTCTGGTTCTGAAAATGACTAGGAAAGACCAGACCTCCTCATTCCAAACACTGATCTTTGTTATAAATTAATTGCTTCCTTTATTGTCCTGTGTCTAACTCTGACCAGAAGATGCCTCCACAGATATCCTGACACAGTTACATCATCAACATGGAATGCTGAATATACTCTTCTCGAAAGAAAAAGATCACCCCCATTAATTAGATGGCTATAACGATCTGATAAGTCTTATATAGAAAGCGGTCAAAATTCTGCTATATTTCCCTGAACTTAGTCTATATAGATGATCCCAAACTTCTATATTTTGGAATGCTGACTCCCATTGTTTAGAATCTATGCCCTCAGTAGGACTGTCCTTAACCTTTGTGCTTGAATAAAGACTCTTTAAACTGATTCTAACCTTTTTGATGATTTTAGGCTGACTTTCACAGTCTCCACAGCTAAGCTCCCATTACCCTTGTGCGTGCTACATGCACAATTTGTGATGGTTTGATGATATTGATTCTACTGTACATTAAAAACATATATAATCTAAATTTCCCCTATCAAACCATACTTTAAGTTCCACAGTTTTTAAAAAGCAAAATCCCAGATCAATGAACTTTGAACACATTGATTTAAACTATCTAAATGAGTGCGTGCATAGCATTCCAAAGGGTAATTTACTAATAATAATTTTCTAATGCAAGAGAAAAATGGGAAGTACTATAACATTGTAAAATTTAGCTTAACAAATAGCAATTCATGAATTGGGAAGCACCAAACTAAAAGACATTTAGTGCTCTGATGGTAAAACATTACAGGGAAGTATTTATAGCATGAATGTGAAAGAAAAATGTGTTTGGTTGCATTCATAAAATTGGGGGGGGTTGTTGTTGTTTGTTGGCTTGTTTACTTGTTGGAAAGTTTCTAGTCACACAACCCTATGCTAGTTGGCACTGTATTATGATTGGCTGAAGTTACGTTTTGTTTGGCTAACACAGCTTTTGTCAGAAATGACCTATTAAATTTTGCTTATGTTTATAGATTAAACAAGGTTAAGGCTCTTTAAGACCTGGTTGGTTTTGTTTGTCAGGAAGTTTTTAGGCTTAGTCTCTATTTTAATTTGACTTTAACACTAGGAGCCTATATGAATAGTTTTTACTTAGAAAATTCTATTTTAATTATGGTGGTACATAGAGCTTGAAGTCATCAAAAAATTATAGTTTTCAGCATGGTCCCATCACATAAAATTTTGACACTATATTAGCTCTTCTATTTCTTCCTATTAAAATAAGACCATTTTAAGATTTAACAATATTATCGATGAATAATTATTCATTTCAACAATAGTCCAATTAACATAATAAAAAAAACAAGTGCTATGATGTTTATGAATAAGACATTAAATTGGCATAAGCCTAAAACAGAGAGTGGGAAATACAAAAAAGTATATGACACTTCACTTTCAAACCATGTTGATATCAGAAACAAGAGAAATAGAGGAAAAATGCTGAAAGTTGCCCCTCATTATTATGGCAATGCTGCAAAGGGATGTATTTGGTAGGCTAAATACAAAAATATAAATACAATGGAAAATAGAATTGAAAAGACTGTCAGTTTTGCAAATTTCTGGTTAAATAATATTTTTTTCCTTTCCCAAATTCATCTTGTACCTTCTAAACATCTTCACTCCAGAAAGAGACTCCAAACACCTGCTTGTAGCAAAAACATTCAGAAATGCATATTCCCATCAAACACAAAGACACTGGAGAGGCAGTAGATGGTGCAGTTCTTGTATCATAGTCAGTGGGGGCCAGACTGACTATATGATTGTCTCAGGCTGCAAAGAGAAGGTGGAACAAAAAGGCAGATCAGCAGTGATGAGAAAAAAGAAGTCAGATGCAAAATGAACATAGCTAGTATATAAACCTTAGCTTGCTGAAATGTTCCATCACCGCGGAATTGAAAGTTAAGATTTGCCCAGGCAGGTGCAGTGGCGTTCCTCTATAATCCCAGCACTTTGGGAGAATGAAGAGAGGTGGGAAGATCAATTAAAGCCAGGAATCTGAGACAAGCTTGGGCAACATAGCAAGACCCTATCTCTAAAAATAATAAAGAAACATTATCTGAGTATGGGGGGTTGTGCTTGTAGTTCCAGTTACTCCAGAGGCTGAGGAGAGAGGATTACTTGAGCCCAGGAATTCAAGGTTATGGTGAACTATAATCACATTTATACCTGGCAACCTGTTTAAAAAATAAATAAAGGAGAAGAGCCAGTAATAGACTATGGCCTCTAGTGATCTATGTGTGGCTTCAGTTTAGGTTAAAATTACGCCTAGATATGAATAATCAAACTAATAATTATCAAGACCAATGACTGCAATGAGAATTTAGATATTTATCATCTGATAGTCAACTTAATTTTAAAATTTTATATATACAAGCTAAGGCAAGAGGATTGCTTCAGTCCCAGAGTGTGAGGCTGCTATGAGCTACGATGCCATGGGACTCTATCTAGGGTGACAGAATGAGATTCTACTTCAAAAAAAAAAAAATTATATATATGTTATATACAACATTTTTCACTGTGCTATGTGCTGATGCATCACAAATCCACTGGTGGATTTGTATCCAGCTAAGGAGATCATAATCTATTGGGAGGTTGAGAGTTAAGGGCGGTAATAATGGACAAAAAGATAAAAGTTTCAGCAATGTGTTACATACTTTGGATATATACCAAGTGCTAAGTTTTTATACATGAAGGATCAGGTAACATGTCACACAGCAAGAGACATTTCCACTATATTGTTAAGGGTGAATTGTTAAATATACTGTAGATTGATTCATTTAATACCCAGCTCCACATCTTTTTTCCAATGTCATTTTCTCAAACTTCTTTGCAACCAGGTGTGGCCAGTAATACAATTATGGTCAATGGACCACAAGTGGACATCTAATGGGGACTTTTGCCAAAGTCTTTGTTGTCGTATTTTATGTTCTGTCCTCATTTCAACTTTTTCTTCTTTAAACATCTTCTTGTCTGAATTGCAGAAGGGTAGCCAGGGGCAATCAGGCATCTTGGCCGCTCTTAGAAATGTCATGGAAGTCTGCATTGATACCTCAACTCTCTAAGGAACACTAACTGTCTGACTTACACATGTTGCACAAGAAGAAGTAAACCTTAATTAGCCACACTCCTGCACTTTACTGGGTCTTTTTCCTTATAGTTGGACATTTCCAACTAATTATAGGAGGAAATAAGATCTTCTATAAAGGATACATCATGAATGAAGAAAAAGGTCAGTCATAGGTAATCACCAAGTTAAAGGTCTAAAAGGCCAGAGCAGGCAACAGGATCTCAGAAGGCCACAGGGGGGTTGAAAGAGAGAGTTTGTTAAAGTGGTTTGCGTACAACAAAAAAGAGATGGCTTCTCGTGAAATAAACATTCAGATCAGTTCACTGCTCTGCAGAGTGAATTAAAGTGGAGAGTGTTGGATTTGACCATTAGAGGGCATTGGCGTTTTGGAGAGAGACAATTTAGTCAAGTGTTGAGGATACAAGGAGCTAGTTTGTAGTGGATTGGGGAGCAAATGGAAGGAGATGTGAAAACAAACTGAGGATGCAAAGGCAAAGGCACATTAAAAAAAAAAAAGCAGAAAGAGAGGGGATGATGGTTTTGAGGGAGAAGCATTGTTGGGGGGGCATTCTCTAGCTTTAGAATAGGAAACATTTTAGAAGAAAGCTTTAGTAGAGAAGGAATAACATTTGAAAGATGAGAAGTCAAGGAGGGAGTAGAAGATAAGTGACAGCTGAAGGTTGTATGGAGTAACCAGAGTGCTCCCTCCATAAGGAGGGCTAGCCAGATCATTTAGAGAGGGAAGCACAGGTGTGGGGATAACTGTCTACAGATGGTGAAGGAGCTCAGGAAATTTTGCCCCTAAATATGACTGCTTAGTATAAAGAATATTTTGAATTAAGGCCCTTAGAGATTAACTGGTCATCGGAAGGGTCTTTTCCTCTGTCTGTATAAACTGGACTGACCAGACCAAAAGGTCAAAGGGACTAATTGACTTCCATCTCTCTCTGTGATCTCAATATATTGCCAGAAAGAAGAACAAGAATGCAAGCAAACCTGGCCCAAAACATTAAAACCGTAACACCTGTCCTCAGCTTATCCTCCCTAGCAACCGTTTATGGCCTCTAGACAGAATTACCTGTATTTCTCTCTCCTGTCTAAAAGATGCGTATAAAAATATCTGAACTTCACTGAGATACTGGATAATCACTCTTGTGATTCCACATGCATGGTTAATTACTCTTGTGATTTCATGTACATGGTATTTGGAAATAAACATTTCTCTTATTAATCTGCCTTAATTGTGAGTTGATCTTTCCATGAACTTTTGGGGGAGGCACAGGGTTCCCCTCCCCCTGCAACAAGGAAGAATATAGAGATTCTGTATTGGCAACGTTGGTAGTCTCTGTCTTCTTTGTTAAGGTTTAGTCAGCTCCTCTGGATAAATAGGTGTAAAGTATAAGATTTTAGGACTTGGTAAAGGTTTGAACAACAAATTGAAGGAATCAAAGTGAGCAAGGACTCGGGGAGGACCCTGTAAGAGGTAGCCAAGTTGAGCAGAGCATCCAGTAGGGCCGTAAGCTGTTTGTTATTCAACTATGCTTGTATTCCAAAGGCTGACAGTGCCTGCTTCTAACAAGATGTGGGCTTGGGGCCGATCATCCATCATCATCCATGCATGTGGCTTCTCCTCCTTTGCACCTAACTCACGCTTTTATATGATGAAACAATTACAGTTGGTAGGAGGGGAAATTCAGAAGAAGAGAAGTTACAAAAGAAAATCACCAGCCTGAGAGGGTAGGAGGGAAGGTTGAGGAAGGCAATGCCACCTGTTTGCCTTACCAAGGACACCTGGGGGTGAATGACACAGGCTGCCCACTGTTTTTGGCCCTTGCTCTTCCTGTTCTTCTGTTCTCCTACCACAGAGTCACATAAGCCAGCAAAAACTTTACAATATCTACAGAAACATCTCCCATGGTTGTAGTTCCAGATTTTCTCTATCATGGACATTTGTAGACGTTTCAAATTTCTATTGGTTCTGGATAGTGCTGCCATCTGGTTATCCACTCACATATCTACCCATGCATTGTATTTTTTTTTTCTAATTTATAATTCTTATGTCATTCTAGAGAGAAATGACTATAAAGTGACATTGACATTGAACAGTAATATTTTAACTTTCATATTTGTTCACATATTTAATTCTATTTAAATATTGGTATATTTTTGAAATAACAAGAAAGCAAAAAATAAAAATAAATATTTTAGCCTCAGAAGGATACTCAGAATCCATAGCAAACAAGGACATTCTCTTACTTTGTATTAAAATACATTCTCAAATTGCTAGGTCATCACAGCCTTTGAATCCTCTTGAATTCAAAATCATCCCCAAGGCAGGTGGTTATTCTAGGGAGACACAGCACCAGCATTTTGCTGTGGGTTTCCCCTAAGTGAATAACAAGACACTTTTTTTTTTTTTTTTTTTTTAAGATAAAGCAGCCCTTTTAAACTGTCTCCCTGAACCTGTGATTCTATCAGACGTGGGCAGGGCAGGAATTTCCTTTGCTCAGCTCCTCAGAATGAGTGAGACAGCTGTCAAACCTGCTAGACCTGCCCCCATTCTCATACTCAGGGCGTCCTCCTTACTTCATCACTCCACCCTCTTTTAGAAAAGCACCCAGGAAAGCAAGCGTGTGACTAAAGCTGTATTCAGTACCACTGGAGGCCTTGCTGGCAGCCCCAGAAAAATGTGTTTTATTAACTCTCAAAGTTCTGGACACATTTGACCAATAAGCTGGTAGTTCAGAAATCCTGGCCCCCAGGAAAGTCTCTGCTTGCTGTCAGGTGGAAGGGTCTGTGTTTCCTTGGAGGACTGACTTCAAAATGATTGAAGGATGTTAAAAAAAGGACAATTTGGGCACATAATTTACAGGTACTTCCTTTCTTCAAGTAGAACTTTCTAGGCTTGTGGAAGGGCATACCCTACATGTCTTTGGAAGTAGGACCTACAGAAGCCCTGTTAAAGATTCCTATGGAAGTGTTAATTTTGAGCCAAAACAATTCTAAATTACTATCCAGTTCAGAGTCAAAAAAGTGAATATGTTGTCCAGCTTTTGTCAAGTTTTATTCTACATGAAAAGTTAAAAAGTATGATTTTTTTTTTTTTTTTTTTTTAAATATTGGGCCAATAATTTCTTGAAAATCAAGAGAAACACCCTTAATTTGGCAGGCACATG
>CAUYPK010122988.1:0-42949 GCA_963574355.1 Loris lydekkerianus | reverse complement strand
CAGTATGTTACTGGGCAGGATGTTACTGGGCAGGATGGTTCTGGGGAGGTTGGTCCTGGGCAGGATGGTCCTTGGCAGGATGGTACTGGGCAGGATGGTCCTGGGCAGGATGTTACTGGGCAGGATGGTACTGGGCAGGATGGTACTGGGCAGGATGGTCCTGGGCAGGATGTTCCTGGGCAGGATGGTACTGGGCAGGATGGTACTGGGCAGGATGTTCCTGGGCAGGATGGTACTGGGCAGGATGAACGTTAGGTGTGGGCCAGGGGGCAGTGGGGAGAAGAAGGTCTCTATAAGCCAGGAGACTCCTGGTTGGATTAAAAAATGAGAATCAATTCTTTGTGGCCACAAAGGAAGCACAAAGGAGCCCATGGAAAGAGGACATGACCTCTGACATGCCTGTAGGAATATTATTCTTTTGTCTAAAATTGTCTTGGTACCGATAATTGCTCATAAAACATGACATCCTCAAAGTAGCTAATTAGATTTCTCCAGGGCATGCTTGCGTGGGACAGCTGATCCAGGGTATGTGGGGGCAACAGTCCCAGGACACCTGATCCCAGCCCTAGCAGGGGTCCAGGGCCCTGAACCTGGGGGAGCAGGGAGTCCTGGGCGTGGCCCTCCTGGGGCAGTGAGCTGAGAGGGCGGAACCCCTCCCAGGGTCTTGCGGTCAGCGCCCCACTGCCCTGCTGTCAGAGTGGCTGTTGGAACTGCATTTGGATTTATAGGCTAGGGAGGGACAGAGTGATAAAATTACTGCTTCCAGCTATAATCTGTAGAAATTGCCAACTTCACAGTCCGGCTTTGACATATGCTCTGGATTCAGTCTTACGGCCAGTAAAATAGTTTAGTTGTCATTTGGCTTTAATCAAATTTTTGACCCAAAATGTGATAGTTATGATTACTGCTTTTGCTGCCTGATTTTTGTAGGATTCACATAGGATTTATTTAGCACTGGAAAGCTTTGGCTTCATAAAACTCTTGACATAATGTGAAGCTGAAATCTTTGTCACCATATTTAGCACAGAGGGAGCTGTAAGTTGCTTCACTGATCGTCTGTGTCAGAAGCCTCAGAATCCTCCTCTGCTTTAAATCTTGGGAGCAGTTGCCTGTGGGAAGTGGCTCCTCCTCCAACCTGTGGGTTCTGTCCAGCCAGGACACGGGGGAGAGTGAGATGAGGACTTTTATCCAGGAGGACACAGGCAGCAAGTGCTTTGCCTGGTTCCTGATTATTGGCTGATAATTGCTTTTTCGTAAGAAGTTCACATTTTCAACCTAAAAGTTTATTTTTGCACTCAGAATATGAAGCCCTAGAAGTGTTTTCCAGAAGTCTCTTGATGCACAGACTCAATCTGCTGGACCACCCAAGCCCCAGCACTGGTGAGCCCCGGCACTCTGTCTCCTGGGGCCTTGGCCCTCTCCCCACCCTGTCACTCTTCTCTGTGGGCCCTACTGCCATCAGTCACTCTCACCCTGGGCACACGCATGCTCATTCACTTTTTCTTTCTCGCATGTATATTCTCACAGACTCTTAGTCACGATCAGAGAAGAAGAAAATTCATGTCCACGTTTAGAATCTGACAGAACTTAAAACTAGGTGAGCATTGGGATTCCCAAGAATTCCTGAAGAGCTGCGGAGTGTCAAAGGATAAATGCAGCCATTCCTCAGTAACCCCAGGGCACTGGTTCCAGGACCCGCATGTTTACTGAAATTTGTGCATATTTAAGCCCTGCAGAATCTTCCTAGGAAGAAGTCAACTCTCTGCATACTTGGGTTTCATGTCCCACAAATACTGCATTTTTGATCCGCATTTGGTTGAAAAAAAAAAATAATCCATCTCTAAATGAATCCACACAGTTCAAACCTGTGTTGCTCAGGGGCCCACCACGCTTATGCTAGCAGGTCCTCTTAATCCAGGCAGATAAATGAAAATCTCCTCTGCTCAAAACTCACATCTGTAGTTTGGAAGCTGATTTTTATCACTGGAAATGTTTTTCTGGTTACAATTGTTCCAGTGGTAATTTTGGTGTGTGGGGTCTTTGGATCCTGTAACTACTTGCTTGCTTTGGAAGCTTTTCCTTTGTTTTACTTGATTTATCTCTCCCTGGCTTGGCTGATGCCTTATTCTCTTACCTTCTTATGTGGCGTATTCCACATCTTACTCTGCCTTTACTGAATACTGAAATCTTCATATGGAACCAGTGTCCAATAAACCAAATTTTTTTTTCCAAAAGGTTTGTCAAAACCCTTGTTTGGGGTGCCCTGTGTCTCTCGGTATTCCCTTCTTTTGCCCTTCTAAAAGCTTGAGGAGCAATCTCTTACATGCTCCTTAGTCATCCAAACAGTGCAGCCAAAATTCCGGTGCTCAGGATCCACCTGTGACTCTGAAACTCCTTCGCGATCCTTGCAAGGTTCATGCTGCAACAGGGGTATCTTTGGAGGGGACATGTTTTGTTCTACCTACCTTTGAGGATACATTTTGCTGACTCTTGAGTAGGCATAATGTTCATTTGTTAAATGAGAGAAATTAATTTTTGAAGATCATGTTTTAAAGAAAACAATGAACCATGAATGTTACTTAAGGAATGACCTTCCGTGTTAGGGCTTGAAGTGCTGCCATTGCCTGCTGTGTGGCTTTTGGCAAGTCACTTAACCTCTCTGTGCCTCACTTTCCCTATCAGTAAAGCAAGGATAATGTGAATATTAGTGAGCAGTCGCTGTCCAGTGCCCAGAACTATGCCTGACATGTGATAATTTTTCATGGTCACAGAAATCCTTGTCCAGGCTGTGAGTGAGGTGGGGGAGCTCAAGCCCTCTTGTACCTCACTGTTTCATTTCTAACCAGCTCTTCAGATCATTATCTAAGCGGTGTGTTGAAGAGAAAAGCTTCACAGTTGTGTAATCTATAGATCTTCACTGAGATTTCTGGTACCATATTTTTCTGTCTGCTGAAATGCTGACCAAGTGGACAGAAGGTAAATTCTTGTGTTTCTTTCCTTTCCATCCTCTTCTTCCTATGCGATATACATTTGTTAGGTTGTAATTCTGAGCCCGTAAAAGCCAGAAGCAACAGACAGGACAAAGTAAGAGGTGCTGCGTTGTAGCTGGTAACCGTAACGGTAATGGTAATGCCCCTGCTTAGGACTTGCTTGCTTGGCCTTGAAGTTTTGGGTCTTCAGTATCTGATTGAGCCTGAATGCCAGTTTATGTGCGAGAACACATCCTTCAGGGAATTGAGAGGAGTTTTTCCCCCTTCCACTATGGTGGTAGAAAGGCTAAAACCCTGAGCTGTAAAAGCTTAGCTGGGTCCTGCATTTTGGGCTGCGTGTCTGTGTCTAACCAATTATCTTGATGCTATTAGTTGAGGGCAGGTCATTGAGGAGCATTTCTAGTAGAATTGCTGAGAGCCAGTGATCCAGAGCCAGTTCTGAAACTGAGGATATAGGAAACCGTATCTTGAAAATCAAAAATATATATATTCCCTTTACCCACTCAGACTGTCCAATCTCAAACAACTCAATGCTTATTGTATCATAATATTTTTTCATTTCCAGATAAAATAGCTGCTTTAATATGGAACTTTACTTCTATATTCTCAGACTTGTAACTTCTTTCCTTCCATGTTGGTTACCCTCAAAGACTTCTCTCTCTCATAACTTGCTTAAAATTTTTCCAGTAGAGCTTGAAAGAATGATTCTTCATAACTTGTCATGTGTTCATTTAGCTATTCAAGAACCTTAGTTATAGTTCGGATAACTCTGTGTTCCTTATTTGATATAATGTCGGGATAAATCAAGATTCAAGAAGACAAATTGGAGCTTTTGCTTGAATAAGGCCGTCTGATCACATGTGTTTATCTTCTTCCCTTCTTGAGACCCCAAAGAAAGATTGTATGAGAGTAAAAGTTAAACATCTACAACATCAAAGGTCATCAGCCAATGAGATGTACACCAGTTTTTAGAAGATGGAGAACACATGGAAGGATGACAGCGGTGCAGCGCCTGGGTGTGCACGGACACCTGCAGCGGCGGAGTGGCCCCGGGTGCGCACAGACACCTGCTGCTGCGGAGGGTCCCCAGGAGTTCGGAGCTTGGCTGCGTCTGTGGTTGAGGGCTGGGGATGTGGGGGTCACGTGTACTGAGCTGTCGGTGCCCCCTCTCCTTCACCCCCACTGAAGAATGGCAAGTCATTTACCACAAGAAAAATAGTCCTATGATTCTTATCTGTAAAGAAATGAGCGACTCTGGTGATAACCAGAGCAATGGTGTAGTATTACTGCCCCAGGGTGGAACCTTCTTTATCCTGGATTGTAGGGGTCCTCAGAGCTCACTTTTACTAATGTGATACCTGCCTGCTGACACTCCCTGTGTGTTACACAGAGCTCCCTGCCGTGCCGAGTGTGGACACAGATAGAGAGAAGTGCGAGCTCTGAAAGCAACAGGAGCTCTCTGGATCTTACTCCCAGAGCTTCTCAGGGCTCCAGCAGGAAGAGGGGGTCTTACTCTGGTCCCGTGAGGGTCTTGCTGGAACAAAGTACTATAGACTAGGTGGCTTAAACAACAGAAATTTATTTTCTCACGGTTCCGGAGGACAGAAGTCTGAGATGAAGGTGTTGGCAGGATGGGTTCCTTCTGAGGCTCTGAGGAACCATCTGTTCCAGGCCCAGCCCCTTGCTCTCAGATGGCCACCTTCTGTCTGTGTCTTCACAGCATCTTTCCTCTGGCTAAATCTCTGTCCCTATTTACTCTTTTTGCCAGGATACAAGTCATTTTGGACTGGGACCCACCTGAATGATCTCATTTTAACTTAACCCAGCTCTGTGATGACCCTGCTTCCACATACAGTCCCATTTTGAGGAGCTGGAGCTTATATGAGTTTTGTGGGGAGGACACAGCTCAGCCTGTGACATCCTGCAGGTGTAGCTGGTTGTGCTGCAGGAGAGGAACCCTGGAACCATCAGCTGTGGAGCTGTAGCATGGCTGCACACCTGCCCCGTCTTCCCTGGGGAAGAGGAAGGGGGAAGAGGGACTGACTTTGCTCTGGAATATGAGCAAATCCTTTCTAGGAAGAAGATGACAGGGTGAAGGTCTCTAGGGTTTTTTTTTTTTTTTTTTTTACATAACCATGGAATATAAACAAATTATGCCAGGGGAAAGACCTCTCACTCACTGGAGCAATATACTGTGTCCTCTTGATTCCAGGGCATATCTCCTGTTCAATTGTCTTTTTTTTTTTTTTTTTATTGTTAAATCATAGCTGTGTACATTAGTGCAGTCAAGGGGTACAATGTGCTGGTTTCATATACAATCTGAAATATTCTCATCAAAGTGTTCAACGTAGCCTTCATGGCATTTTCTTAGTTATTGTATGTAGACTTTTTTTTTTTTTTTTGTAGAGACAGAGTCTCACTTTATAACCTTCGGTAGAGTGCTATGACATCACGGCTCACAGCAACCTCCAACTCCTGGGCTTAGGTGATTCTCTTGCCTCAGCCTGCCAAGTAGCTGGGACTACAGGGGCCTGCCACAACGCCCAGCTATTTTTGTTGTTGTTGTTGTTGTTGTTGTTGTTGTTGTTTCAGTTCAGCTGAGGCCGGGTTTGAACCTGCCACCCTCGGTATATGGGGCTGGCACAGGCCACTGAGCCACAGGCACCGCCTGTATGTAGACATTTGTATTCTGCCTTTATTATGTTTCACCTGTACCCATTCTAAGATGCACCGTAGATGTGGCCCCACCCATTACCCTCCCTCCACGCTAACCTCCCCCCTCCCTTCCCCTTCCTTGGGATTCATTTGTCTTTTAACCAAGCCTGGCCAGTGCTCCAGGCTCTCAATGCCCAGACTATGCAGGGCAGTGAAGATGCTCCTGGAGGATTTTGTCTTCAAACATTTGTCAGCCTTTTCTGCAGTCTCAAGTTTTAACAGGAATGGAGAAGCAAGGGTTACCAAGCATGTCATCATAACTTAAAATGTGAAAGAGGCCACGATAAAAAGGAAAACTGACTTCAGAGGAAAAAGAGCTAATTCAATGAAATGAATAGTGATTTGAAACCTTTCATTAGAGTATGAATCTGCAGTCAGGAATATTGCATCCTTAAATCAAAAATAAGATGTTGTTAAAGAATAATATTACTGGAAATGTGTAATGATTGCCAAAACCAAGAAATCCATAAAAAGGCTAGAGGAAAGATAAAGTCAAGGAAATGTTCTAGATAAGGAATAAAAATATAGGGCCTATAATATAGGAAACATGGGATAAAATAGGAGAGGCATAGAAAATAAGTCCTTTTGGCCTAACTGCGTCTAGCACAGTAGCCACTAGTCACATGAGGTTGTTTGAATTTAAGTTAATAAGAATTAAATTAAAAATTCAGTTCTTCAGATTAACAACAAAAGAAACCACCCAACGATCCCATATGCCTCTGGGCAAGAGACATGAATAGGACCTTCTGTAAAGAAGACAGACTAATGGCTAATAAACATATGAAAAAATGCTCATTGTCCCTACTCATCAGAGAAATGCAAATCAAAACCACCCTGGGATACCACCTAACCCCAGTGAAAACCCACATCACAAAGTCTCAAAGCTATAGATGCTGGTGTGGATCTGGAGAGAAGGGAACACTTTTACACTGCTGGTGGGACTGCAAACTAATTCCCAACCTTTTTGGAAGGAAGTATGGAGAAACCTCAAGGAACTCAAATTAGACCTCCCATTTGATCCTGCAATCCCATTACTAGGCATCTACCCAGAAGGAAAAAAACCAGTCTAAGGACATTTGCATTAGACTGTGCAAATAGCCTAAATGCCCACCAACCCGAGAATGGATTAACAAGCTGTGGTATATGTACACCATGGAATACTATTCAGCCACTAAAAAAGATGGAGACTTTACATCTTTTGTATTAACCTGGATGGAGGTGGAGCACGTTCTTTTTAGTAAAGCATCACAGAATGGAGAAGCGAGAACCCAATGTTCTCAATTCCAATATGAAGGCAGTAGATGAACTAATACAAGGGGAGGTAAAGGAATGAGAGACCAGGGAGAGGGGAGAGGAGAGGGGGGTCACGGTGTATGGCACAGCTCTTGGGGGTGGGACACAATTATAAGAGGAGTTATCTAACAAATATAATCAGTGTAACCTAATTCTTTGTACCCTCAATGAATCCCAAACAATAAAAAGTAAGTTAATTAAAAATGAATTCAGTTCTTTAGTCACATTAGCCTCATGTCAGCTGCTCAGGGGCCATGTGTGGCTAGTGGCTGCAGAATTGGTTAGCACAGATTTGTGGAAACTTTCCATCTTGGTAGAATGTTCTTTTAGATAGCCCTGGCAGCCTGTAAGAGTAACTCTGGTGTGCTGTAACTTCTGGTGCTCCCAGGAATGCCGTAGAAGACCTGGCCACAGACGCATGACCCAGAGAGGAGGAGGAGGGGTGAGTGATGTATGAGCTGAGTCTTAAGAGCCAGAACCCACAGGACAAAGTGTGATGCTGCCAGACTCGGAAACCACAAAGGCGCTGTGGAATCAGTTAAATAAAAGAAGCTGCATTTCAAAGAGCATTTTTCATTTAGCAACTTGGCTAGAACTCAGGGGACTTTTTAATCACACGCTTTCCTTGATAAGCGGCCTTGTATTTGCCTCCTCTGATGGCTCATGTTTTTAAAGAGATATATTTTTGTCGTTCTCTGGAAACTAAGTTCTGCAGCAATGTTGTTATTACGTTTTCTAGTGAGATCAAAGTAGTGATCCTGAAAATTATGCTTATGGTGGACTTAAGTAAAAAGGATTTATGCAATCAAATTTACAGATTGTTTTTTTATTGATCACAACTTTTATGCGAGGGATCAATTTTAATCTACTTGGCATCTTTAATTGCTTATCCACTTAAAAAATTAACTCTGATGGATGGAAGAACCCCCTCTAATGTGAATTGTTTTTGCTGTTAGTGAAAATGTGGCATCATGGTGTCTATTATAGTTAGAAAAAAGAATTGCTGGATAGGACACTAGTCTTATGGTAGAAAGGAAGAATGAAGGAAAGAAAATCAGAGTTTTATGCAGTGCCTTCTTTAATATTTCTGGGGAGCTGATCCTGCCTGTTTCAGTGAAGCTGAACTGTTCATTCTATAAACTTCTGATGCCATCGATGTACCAAGTACTAAACTCTGAAGATACAAGTGAAAATTTTTCAGGAAATTCAGTCCTATTAGCAACGGTTGACTTTCCTGTTGATATCCTCTTCCCTGTTGGGTACCAACTGTTTTATTCAGTTGCTTCTGAACCTTCCAACAAAATGTGATATCCTCTTTCTGGTTCATGGGACAACGGTAGAAAAACACCAGGATGTTTGAGGGTAGAAAAAGAATGAGGGACATAGAGTTTAAAAAGTCACCGGGACCGGGAGTTCTTCACCGTATTCAGTTGGTTACATCCAACATTCTGCCTCAGGGAGACTGTTTCCTCCTGCTGTGGGAGTGTTATGCTCACCTCTTTCAGCAAGGCTGTGTTTTTGACTTACTAGCTGAATATGCTATGCTCATTGACAATTCTTAGTAAACTTCAGGACTTTTCTTATTTTATTGCCCCTATTTTCACCCTCAAAACAGACTTCAAATATATGCTGCCTGTGGATTCTCCGAGGCACCTCCGCTTCCCAACCTGCCAGCAAGCATCTGTGTTCTCCTGTCTCTCCTGGGCCTTCCGTGTGACCGGTCTGTGCTGTCAGCTGTGCTCATGGCCCTCTGGGTAGCCACACACTTCACTCTTCTTTTCCTGCTCTTCCTTACTCCTTTTGCCTGTGAATATGCTCAGATCATATTTATACTGACTAAGCCAACACTGGGCCCATTCTCCCCTCCATTTGCCCCTCTTTTGAATATCTGTTCGGTATTCACCTATGAACTTGTATAATACTTGGAGAGGGTGTAGCAGAATGGAATTCTGTTTCCTGCTTCCCTGTTTGTAAATGATAGTGATGATGTTACCTATTCTGTTTATGAGTTCATCTGCAGTAGCACTGTGGATTGCAACTTCATATAGCCATTCTAGAAAATGCCATGCGATGGAACATTGCTGTTTGCCCTGTATAAGTTGTAAATGAGGGAGAACACATGGTGGGGCAAGTTCAAGGTCTTTTGAGCAGAAAAGGATTTGATGCAGATACAAGTATAAATAATTCCCTGAGGAATTCAGTCATTTTTACTCTTTTGGAAAAAAGGAAGAGTATAGGAAAGAAAAGCAGAGTTTGTTTTTGTTTTTGTTTTTGTTTTTTTTTGAGACAGAGTTTCACTATGTCAGCCTAGGTAGAGTGCCATGGTACCACAGCTCTCACAGCAACCTCAAACTCTCAGGCTTAAACGATTCTCTTGCCTCAGCCTCCCAAGTAGCTGGGACTACAGGCACCTGCCACAATGCCCAGCTATTTTTGTTGTTGTTTATCAGGCCTGGGCTGGATTCGAACCCACCGGCCTCAGTGCATGTGTCTGGCACTCTGACCGCTGAGCTACCGGCACAGAACCAAAAAGCAGAGTATTATTCAGCACCCCTTCTTTAATATTTCCAGGGTGCTGATCCTTCCTGCTCTAGTGAAGCCTGACTGTTCACTCACTTGTTCATTCATTCCACACCCTTCTGATGCCATCAGTGTACCAAGAACTGAACTCCGGAGATGCTTACCACACTGGTGATGGGGCACGAAACGGCCAAATCCAAGTGGCAGGGGAGGATTTCTGTTTGTTCTTTCTCCTTCTAAATCTCATGTCTTTTTTGGCAAACCTGTGTCAGTTTCCTCCAGAACTTTACCTGTTGGGAGTCTGGGATGCTCTTGTTAACTTTTCCAGCCTCTCCAGCACAGGAGGGCACCCTAGAAGGAAATCGGAGGGCATCAGGTGCCAGTCCTCCTGATCTGTCCCAGCAGGAGGGCTTTGGCTTAGTGTTAAAGGGTAGACCAGGTTTGGGCCAGTGTGGATATTTGAAGTTGGCTGTGCCTAGTCTGTCCTGTTTCTCTGTGTGTTTTTGTCTTATCAGTTCCTCCCTCTTCCCGCTTCTCAGCTCTCGCCCCAAAGTTCATCTCAGAAAGGGCCCTGCCTGCCGTGTCTCACCTCTGGAATCTTCCTTTTCATCTCCAAGCCTTCAGCTGAGGTGGTTTCTCTGTGAAGTGCCACAGAGATCTTCCATCAAACTCTGGACCGCATCCAAGACCCTTAACGCAGACACCGGAGATCCATCACTTCTTGTGCTTCCTCCTTTGCAGACTGCCCCCAGCTCTCCCTTTCATCTCGGGCTCAGCCCTTAACCACTCTTTCATGTGCCTGCCTGCTTCTGCCTTTGTATCTTCCTTGAAGTGGCATGTCACATGCCTGGAATGCTCCCTCCCCGTCAGCCTGCCAGACAGCCCTGTGCAGCTCCGGAGACCACAGGCACTCTCTTGGACTCCTTGACAGTAAGAGTCACACTTGGTTATACCTGTTTTTGCCAGGGTTATATATGCATGTGTATATATATATTTTTAGTGAGTACGTTTGTGCTAATTTAATGACTTGTATGGGATCAATTTGTCACTTAAGAAGTTAAAATGGGTGTTTGGCAAATACCTTTAGTGCATTTGGAAAAACATAACCCACCAGCAACATAATAGACTGGAAAATAGAGGAATCAAGAACAAACACAAGCACCAAAGGCTGAAAATCATGAAGTAGAAAAACCACTCTGTGATCGTTGGAGAGGCGGAGTCCTGCTCCTCTCATGGGAAATCTCAATTCTTGGCCCTCCAAGTGTGTGAGAAAAATAAAGAATGGGCTGAGAGGAGGGTGCAGTAGAAAGGCTAAAAGGTTCATTCATTGGAAAAAGCAGTTAAACCAATAGTAGTAAAAGGTGATTATGTATTTCAAACATTGGCTTGAAAGAACTGAAATTCATCTCGGCTCGTCAGGAGCCATTTCACGAGTGTGCAGTGTGATGCAAAATTATGGCTTTTGATAGATCTCCAGTTTTTGTCGCATTAAAATCATAGTCCACAGAGTGAAGTCGGCAGGACTCTTTCATTTTTCCTAAATAAAATTTTTTTTTTGTTATTCTAATTCCTTGTGCCAGGTGAAGCAGCTCCCTTTCCCTTCCAGGCATTTCTTTCTTTCCTTCTTTCTTTTCTTTTTCTTTTCTTTTTTTTTTTTTTTTTTTTGAGACAGAGTCTCAAGCTGTCACCCTGGGTAGACTGCTGTAGTGTCATAGCTCACAGCAACCTCCACTCTTGGGCTCAAGTGATCCACTTGCCTCAGTTTTTCTCCCATCCAAGTACTAACCAGGCCTGACCCTGCTTAGCTTCTGAGATGAGATGAGATTGGGTGCATTCAGGGTTGTATGGCCATAGACAGTTTTTCTATTTTTAGTAGAGAAGGGGTCTCGCTTTTTGCTCAGGCTGGTCTTGAACCTGTGAGCTCAAGCAATCCATCCACCTCGGCCTGCCAGAGTGCTAGGATTACAGGCGTGAGCCACCACCTGGCCCCTTCCAGGTATTTCTGTTCCTCAGTTATTTGGCGAGGATGCCCCTCCCTTCACCATCCCCACCCTATATGCCATGCCCGTCAAGGTAGTGGTTGGCATAATGCCAGATTTCTAGTTTGTTCTTCATTATTTAAAGTCGTAATCAGTAATCTTCTGTCTTTAAAATAATTCTGATTTCTAAATCTCTGCTTGTTCTCCAGCAGCTGCCCCTCAGAGCTGTATTACAGCCTTGGACATGTTAGATACATCTCAGGTGCTAGAGATGTAGGTGTGTCCGCAGATGACATCAAGATTGTGGGAACATGCTCTGCTTATGCTAGTTCTGCTCACACATTTCCAGAATCCTGGGCCTGGGGGCTGCGTGGGGCTGCAGGGTAAAACCCAGACCTGCCTTCTGCATTTTAAGTGAAACAAGAAGGCTCACTCATTTGCAAGACAAATGAAGCATATCTTTTAAAAATCACTTAAAATGGTATACATGTGTATGTGTGTGCGCACACCAACCATACCAAAACCAAGTTGATCTCAAGAATTAGTTGACACAAAGGCTATAATTATTTTTATTTATTTATTTATTAGACAGAGTCTCAAGCTGTTGCCCTGAGTAGAGTGCTGTGACGTCACAACTCACAGCAACCTCAAACTCCTGGGCTCAGGTGATTCTCTTGCCTCAGCCTCCCAAGTAGCTGGGACTACAGGCACCTGCCACAAAGCCTGGTTATTTTTTGGTTGTAGTTGTCATTGTTGTTTGGCAGGCCCCGGCTGGATTCGAACCCGCCAGCTCCAGTATAAGTAGCTGGCACCCTAGCTGCTGAGCTACAGGTGCCAAGCCTATAATTATTTTTTAAATATAAAGCTAAAGGTATTTGGAATCTAGAATTTTCAGAGTTTTGTAATGGCTAATTAACTTTTTTTCTTAGAACAACAGAAGTGGAACAGCTCACAGTTCATAAAGCTATATTGGATTGAGACCCACCCTAATGACCTCATTTTAATTGATTACCTCTGTGAAGACCTTTCCTCCAGTAAGGGCACATTCCCAAAGTTTCGGGCTAGACTGAGTATTTTTGAGGGGGACACAGTCAATCCCTAACAATCCTCTCTGGGAATCATTCAGCACAAGCCCAGACTCCACAGTTGGCACCCCCAATTCCCTCTTACCAGACGCCCCTCAGTCCTGTGTACCCACTGTGCTGCAGCAAGTTGCAAAATTTGAACTCTGACTTCGGACATGCTCCTGGTGGTCTTTGACAGTCAGGCTTCAGAAGTTCTAAGGTCCTTTGAGATTGTTTTACATACCACTGTGGTGTGGGCACCATGCTTTGCTAAACATTGCTCTAACAAGGCCGAAGCTGAGTACTGACCACATCACCACCCCACTTGGTTGCATAACACAGTGGTTAGGAGTTTATAACCAGACCACAGGACCAGCATTCAAATGAATTCACCTCTTCAAGTGGAAGAGTTACTGAGGCTTTCTACCCCAAATCCTCTTATCTGTAAAGTACAACAGTCCCCTCTTACTCATGGGGGTGCTTTCCACAACCCCCAGTGGATCCCTGGAACGGTGGATTGTATCAAACTTTGTATGAGCTGCTTTTCCCTGTACATATTATGATATTATCCTGTGATAAAGTTGAACTCATAAATCAGGGATAGTAAGAGATTAACAACAACAATAGGGCGGTTATAATAATATACAATAATAAGTTATGTGAATGTGGTCTATCTGTCTCTCTCTCTGTCAAAATACTGTTAATATTTTTGGACTTTGGTTGACTAGAATGTACAACCTCAGGTAAGGGGCACTGCTGTACAGGTGTCCCAGTATTTACCTTATTTGTGGGGGGATTAATTGAAATATAATGCTTACTTGGCACAACCTGGCCACATGCTAATTTTTCAGTAAATTTTGGCAATGGGATGATTAACTGCGATGTCAGTTATTAGATTAAAATAGCTGGAAGAATATTGGAAACACCAATTTCTGAAACTTTCCAGGATTCATAGAATTTCAGAGTTACTGAGCTAGACCAGTCCTTAGACTGGTTGACGAAATTGGCAAACATTTCCTACTTGCTGGACAAGCTGTTGTAATGGAGACAGCTAATTGCTGTCTCCCACCTAGGTTTTGCCTTTCGTTCTAGTTCTCGTAAAGTCTTCCTGTGGAGGAAGTTTCCTCAAAGCGTGGACATCACATTTGGCCTTCACAATATCAGATGATACCTAAAGAATGGCAGGAAAACTCAGTGAGGAAGGGCAGAGGGTTAAGCAGCCCACGGTCATTTGCTGATATGCCTCTTAGATGGCTTGTTGGTGGTTCTCCGGTTATAGTAAAAGAATGCAGCTTAACCACCTCTGCTGCCAGGAAGCTTGCAGGGTGAGTGGCCTGTCAATGAGTTTCCGATACCCTGATACTTTCGCCTTTGTTTTTATTGCAAGTTGATGTTTTTTGGTACTATTTCTGTTGCCATCCTTCACCCTCCTTGTTGGTCAAGGTGTCAGTGCTCTGTTTGGTTTCTCTTGGTGTCTGGGGTTAGATGTGCAGAGAAACTCTGAGGACAACAAATTGATTTTGTCCTCTAAGACTGGGAGGAGGGAAATAGATAAATAAGGTTGGGCTGTGTAGCTCAAATTCGGACGCAAAACCTGTTGTGTTTAATTTACATGGTAATCCCAACTCTGCACATCTGGTGGTAGTAAACCTATTAAGTAAATTGTGTGGCGTATGCCTTGCCGTGACATACACACTACATATTTGCACACTTACACATTCCCCTCCACCCCAGCCAGAAATGGAGAGAGGCACAGACTGAAGACCACGCGCATGCACACACGCACACGCACACGCACACACTCATGCGCGCGCGCACACTGTATGTTTGAAGCTGGGAAACAGGCTGTTGTTGGTCTCATTACAAACTAAGTTCACCTATACACCTATTTTCTAGTGCAAAGTATGTGAAACGATTCCCGAGTAGTCTTGCATCCTTGAAGGAGGCTAACAAGTCAGTGTTTCTAGTTTGTATGGAACTAGATCACTTCATGCCTGGTGGAGAGAGATTCCCAATGATTGAACTGCTGTTCCTTATAATGGAGAGAGAGGAGAAGAGTGTCCCAGGCAAGTGTAGAGAGGAAGGAAGGTGGTATATTGGCAAACTGCAAGCGATTCTCATTAACAGATTATTGCTAACCTCCTGGACCGTCCATCGATTCAGTAAATATTTATCCACTTCTCACTCTCTGCCAGGCATTGTGCATCATGCCCCAAATAAGTAGGAGTAAGTTTGGATTGGCACCTGCTTAATTTGCTACTGTCTCATCAATTCTAAAATATATTTTAGCACTTCTGTACACACATATCCAGGCATACAGGTTAAGAAAATACAAGTCAGTGGTTCTCAACCTTCCTAATGCCGCGACCCTTTAATACAGTTCCTCGTGTTGTGGTGACTCCCAACCATAAAATTATTTCCATTGCTACTTCTTAACTGTCATTTTGCCACTGTTAAGAATCATAATATAAATACGTGATATGCAGGATGGTCTCAGGCGACCCCTGTGAAAGGGTCGTTCGACCCCCAGGTTGAGAACCGCTGATCTAGGTGGTTACATATTAATTGATATAACAGGAAATTTCAGTGAGTGGTATATTTACTTTGATGTTTTTATTTCTTTTAACCCTACTCTGAATTAAATGCTGTATTTATTTATTGGTAATTTTTTGTATAAAAAGACAGGTTGTTTGCTTTTAAAATAATTTTTTGTTTTGAGACAGAGTCTCAGGAGTTTCAGAGTCATAGCTCACAGTCATAGCTCAAACTCTTGGGCTCAAGTGATCCTCTTACCTTAGCCCTCTGAGTAGCTGGTACTACAGGTGCCTGCCACAAAGCCCAGCTGTTTTTTAGAGATGGGGCCTTGCTCTTACTCAGGATGATCTTGAACTCCTAAGCTCAGGCATTCCTCCCACCTTGGCCTCCCAGAGTGCTGGGATTATGGTGTGAGCCACACGCCTGGCTTTTAAAATCATCAGTTATCCTGCTATAGCTAAACATAAACAGATCTCGTCCTGTTCTTATTGTTTCATTTTCTTAGCATTTTCCAGGCATGGACAATTGGCCTGTGTAGCCATAGTTTTGAAATATTAATAGCAGGAGAGGTAAGATTCACGGTAAGGATTTTCTGGGTACGACATCCACACCTGTGCCTGTGTCTGTTATCCCCAAGCAAGTTGCCGCTCAATTGATGTGAATGGGCCTGTGTGAGTGTACCAGTGCCTGTCCCAGAGAAGGACTGTGGTTGCCACATCATTAAAAATAATGTTATGTGGCAGCGCCTGTGCTTAGTGGGTAGGGCATGGGCCCTGTATACCAAGAGTGGCTGGTTTGAACCCGGCCCGGGCCAGTTAAAACAGCATTGCAAATGCAACAAAAATAGCTGGGTGTTGTGGCAGGTGCCTATAGTCCCAACTACTTGGGAGGCTGAGGCAAGAGAATCACCTAAGCCCAAGAGTTGGAGGTTGTTGTGAGCTGTGATGCCACGGCACTCTACTGAGGGTGACAAAAGTGAGACTCTGTCTCAAAAAAAAAAAAAAGTAAATGAAAAATTATTCCCCCAGAATAGTTTATTAGAAGAAACCCATCAGGTCAGGAAGATGTGCTTTGTGGAGTGTGTGTGTGTCATCCATTAGACGAGGATTGATCCTTTATCACACCTTCTTAACAAGGAAGATGTATCAGCGGCAGTTTAAGTTACTTGCACAGGCCTGGGATAGCTCATGTGTGGGTAGGGCAGGTTGGGGGCAGCTGGTGCCCCGGTGTCGTCAGAGGCCACCAAGGGTTCCCACCTGCACCCTGGACCTTCCTCTGAGGGGTCACTTTCTCCTCTTTCCTTGCCTCTTTGCCTTCATTCATTTTAGCCACAGTTGTCATTTTTAAGGGATACAGGTAATCCCTAGGTTCTGTAGCTTTCTTCTTATGTTGAATTTGTATTTAGGATGGAACAGGTACGTTAACCTGTTGTAATAGCCACCATTTGTAAGTGTGAGTCGTATGTCAGTTGGATGTTTATAACTCAGGGACTTGCTGTAATACCTCCCTGCAAGTTGTATGCAAGTTGGCTATTTGTAACTTGGGGACTGCTAAGCTCCTCTTTATAGCCTAGACTTTGAATCTTCAAACTTGTCAGTTTGAGGATAATCTCTGATTATCAAGTCTTCAATCTATTCAGATCAAATGCTTGAAGTTCTTTTGTCCTTAAACTAGTGCTTAAATATCTTACAAGATGCCTAGGAGATAACACTGTGAACATTTCAGGTAGAGAAGTCATATCTTTGAGGTCACTGCTGGAGCAAACAAAATGTAAAACAGGAGGTTTGGGGAAGAGGGTCTGCAGGCTTATTAACAAAGGGCAAATCTCCCGGTCATTACTTCAGCTGATAGCTGGGGAGGCCAGTAATGATTGGAATGAAGGACTTGAATGAATGAATGCCTAGCAATTTAAGCCAGCTCCCTCTTCCAAGTCTTCTTGGCAATGGTTCAACAAAACCATTGAAAGAGTCACTCTGTTCTTCCTAATCCTCGTGTGCTCTTACTGTATCCAAAGGGCAGACGGAAAAAGCAAGGAAATGAAGACAGATCTAAGGAAAAGTCTTCCCGCCCACAGTGGCTGCTCCTCCCCACAGTGCCTCCTGCCCGTAGAGGTGGCAAATCAGGGTGAAATAAAGCCACTGACACCCACCTGGGCTTTCTCCCTGCTCCCAGTCCCCAGCTTAGGAAGTAAGCAGAAGTGATACTGTAAGCTGCACGCCCGGTCTTTTCACCTTTCTCAGGGGATGTCCCTCCTGCACTCGCTAGTTATCCTTGTACACCTGTGGGGCACCCTTGCATCCTCCGTGCCAGGGCTGGCCTGCCTGGGCTGTGAAGTCGTCTCTAGCTCTGCGCACAGCCTCCTGCTTTCTGACTGCTGTTTCTTCTCCACGGGGGAGCCCCCCACAGAGCTGAGACTTCTGGTTCTCAGCAATTCGGTTGCCTCTCTAGGAGTCATCTAAAAGACAACAGCCATTCAGACCTAAGAAATGGAGTCTGAGAGGTTTTATGGGAATGGGACTCAAGCCAAGTCCACTCAAATCCTTATGTGAAGGGGTACAATTACCAGTGACTTTAAAAATTCTGTTACTACCTATTTTGTTTTCCTCCAATGGGCAGGTTGCTGGGAAGCATCTGTCTATGTATCTAGACCTGGACACCTCGCAGGTGACTCCCTCAAACCTTCATGCCCAGCGAGCCTGCCCTGGAACACACTGCAAGGAGCAGACATGGGCCAGCCTCTTGGACGTTCTCATTCCTCTGGGCCCCTGAGTCTGTTCCGTCCTGAGACCGGGGAGTAGGATGTTCCCTCTCAGGCAGGCTTCCCAGCTTCCTACCTGTGGGATGGCCAGGGCCTGGCACGGCGCCAACCCTCCGTCGCACTGCCTTCCTGCCCACTTCCACCTGACATTCCCCCTCCCCTCATGGTCAAGGCCCTTCTCGTTGAGGGAAGGGGTGGCTGGAGGTCATCTCCACGGGTCACACAGCCTGCTTTTGATGATGTTCCTTGAGTCTGTTTTCCTTTTGCTGCCCTGTGAGTACACTGTCTCTGGTTTACGTAGGGTGCGGCTTTTTAATTTATTCATAAAATCCTTGACCCTGGCATTTAACAAGAGTCTAAGCATATGGGACCTTGTAGCCTTTGGGTTATGCTTGTAGCCTTGTAGTTATGCTTCTTGCTCTTAAAGTATTATATTTTCTCTTGCTCTGTCTTTATGGAAACATGAAAAGAGCATACCTTTTGGAGTCTGACAGACCTCCAAAAGTCAGTTCGTCCCTCTGTGGTGGCTGCTAGCTGTGTGACCTTTAACAGGTGACTTACCCTCTCTGAGCCTCAGGTGTTTTATCTGTAAAGCAAAGAAGCCACCTCCCTGGAGGATTCTGATGATTAGAGATAATGCATGTAAAACAGATACATGTTAAGAGCTCTCCATAATGGGTATTATTAGCATCCATTACTGTAATTACTGTGTTGAGATGCAACAGAGTTTATACTGATAAACTGTTTATAGTGAGTTTGATTCCATCATAAAGTGGTGATAGATTCTGATGAAAACAATGAAAGGTCAGAGGGAGTATTACTTTCAGTGTAATATTTGCTTCATACAAGAGTACAATGTAGCACAAGGCAGACTGAGCGTGCCTCCCTATCTGCTCCTCTCCTGCCCGCCTTCACCCGCACTCCAGGTGGAACCCCTCTGCTGAACTTGGTGCTTAGCATTGAGGATGAACTTGTGTAAGACATCAGCTCATCAAGTTGCTATAAACATCTTGAGTCCGACTGCCAAGTGACCCCATTCAGTCTTCTGTAATTCGTTCATGTAACGAATCTCCCTCCCATCTCTAGGCGTGCTTCTGTCCTCTGCGTTTTTGTCTTTCTGAGCCGCTGCTTCCTGCCGGTTCCAGGGAGTCATCTTTGGCATTTCTGACGTTAGAATTGACATTGCTTTATAATGTGTTGCAGTCATTCTTGAGGGTCTTCTAGCCTTTTCCTACACTGCTGACAGGGACTCAGAACTCACTCACCGAGCTGTAATTTCTAGTCACTATTAGGCGGCCTGCTACTAACTGTCTTCTGCAGATGGTTGCAGATTTTTGCCTCTAAGAATAGCTGCATTAAATGCCTGTAGAAATGCTCAGCCCCAATTCCTCCTTGATAAATGGCTAAATTATCTCTTAATTGAGTACAAGCAAAATACAATAGGGGAAAAGCAGAAGTGTTCAAACATTGCCGCTTCTCTAAGGAAAATTAAGTGCTCTTTCATGTCTGTTTTTTAAAAGTGGGTTTAACAACACCGTTGTGTGGCTAATGCCGTGGAAACACACATCCTCCCGGGATTCAGGAGCGTACTAATGGTATTTAAGCTAGCTGGTGAAAAAGGCCTCCCCTCGCCGTTTCACGGAGCATTTCTTGTGTGATTACTTGGACAACCTCATGTAAAAATATTTTGGCTGCAGGTGTCACAAGTGACACACTGGCTCCTCTCTCCCCAGTGTGTAGAGACAAAAGCGATTCTTTAAGACCTGCACTTCTAATGAACCGTCTGATTTTAGACACTCAGAATCTAATAGTGTGCCTTTTGGTGAAGTTGTTGAGAATTTTAATGCATTTTAGTTCTCATTCATCACGGCCTATGTGCTCCTCACGGGAGGGTCTTTAGAAATAGGATTAACTTCTAGAGGAATGCATTAGCCATGCCACAGAAGTAGGCAATATGCTAACTAGTCTGATAGATTGCTCCAACCTTCAAATCCTCCTGGCCGCCCCCTCCCCGACTTTTTTCCTTTTATTGATAGCTTCTCATTGAACGGCTAGAAGCATCAGTGTATTTAGGAGTTAGATGTTTTGTATGATCCTAGGCTGATCTCATATTCCCTTTCTGAAATTAATTCGACACTGCTTTACATGTTAATCCGCAAAGGATTGATTTGGAGAAGGTCAGAGCGGTGCAGCCTCAGAAAATGGAAGAAAAGCTCCACTTAGAACAGCTCATTTCGGTTCCCAGACCTAAGCCCGGCTGCCTTTTCATTGTGACCCTGAGCCAGCTGTAGGCGGCTTGGGCATCTCGTAGAATACATCAAACAGTGGGGTTTGATGTGGGCTGTAGGATCGTTGGACTAATTAAGTTTAGCTTGGTTAACCAATTGCAGTTTGCAAATTGAACAATTGCACTTTGAAAGCTTCGGACACAATAGAACACAGAATCTTCTTTTAGGCATAAACATTCCCGATAATGGAGTAGTACTTTTTGAAAGAAGCTTATACCAAATCCACACAGTTTGGATATCTCAAAGGTAAAATTCGTTTCACTGGTAACAAAACTCCAGTCTCCTTTATTCAAGGAATTGCATGCTGTCAAAGGCAAGAAGACCCAGGACAGTGGGCGGAGGACAGGCGCAGGGTGAGGAAGAGGATGCCCTGTGGGTGGAGGGTAGGTGAGTGTGGAAGATAAGAGATTTAAATTCTTTCTTAAAAAAAAATATTTTTTAAAAAATCTTAAGCAATGGTCAAACAAATGTTAGAGAATTGATTACAACCAAGGCACAGGTATGTGATGATTCTTAGAAAATAAAGGCACTGCAAGCCCCCCAAATCACGTTAACATGAATGGAGGATGGTTTGGTGAAAAGACTCGGTGTTATAGGGGAAGGGGGGAGATGCCAGTTAACTCCAGATGAACAGAGGCACAAATGGTTAAGACCAAAGTAATTCCAAGTACAAGTAGAAAGAAAAATACCCATGTTTATAACCTACTTCTATGCTGAAGGATTCCAGCTAATAGTTTTTTTGTTCATTTAAGGATACGGTATGTAATGCATCCCATTATCCATTGCTTAATCTTTCTTTTTAATCTAATCCTAATCGTGATGGAATGCTCACTCTTCTCTGGAAGGTCGCTCCACAGCCTGTGTGCTGTGTTGCAGCCGGACGGAGTTGCTCCACGTGAGGCCTGGACAGAGAGAAGCCAGCTTTAATCTTCGTCACTGAGAGCCTTACAGGGATCTGAGCAGCGGTGGCAGCTGATTCTCTGATCTGTTCCCTAAGTAATTAGTGTCATCGTAAGGCTTTTCTTAGAAAGCTACTAGTCGTGGAAAAGGAAATATTACCCCCCATTTTTCTCACAGTTGTGACACACCACAAGAAACGAGGAGCTTATTAGGTTAATAGCGGCGTGAACTTCTTGCCTTTGAAGACTCAGTTGCGGGATATCGGGATGGAACATGCTGAAGTTGTCTGAGGCCAGTGAAGCTCCTGGACTCTAACGCTGGCCTGTTCCTTAACAGTCTGCATCAGTATCATTCCGCAGAAAAAGGAACTTTAGGAAATATTCCCTGAGATTCTTTATTTGTGAGTGTGGCTATATCTCTTATGTGCTAGTGAGATAGCTATCATATGGAGAAAACAAAATTCTTTTTTAAAATTAGATGAGTCATTAGTTGCTTCTGAATGTGGAATTCTAATGACTGGGGAAATAGGCTGTTTATAATAACACAAATTTCTGTGTATGCATTTTGGATTAGTTTTGGAGGACACCTCTGAGTGTACCAGCCAACACTGTGTATCCCCATTCCCCAAGTCAGTGTTTCAGATAGCTTATTTTCTGTGTCTGTTAACATGTTTTGGTGGCTCTGTCTGTTTACACATGCAACTGTATCTTCTTTGGCCTTGCTGGAGGCTTGGTTTTGCCACTAGAGAGGCCAGGTGATAGGAGGGAAGTCTAAGGGGTAACATTAGACTAAGGGAAGTCTTTGGGGTAACATTTAGCTACTCAGAACTTCATGCAAAGTAGAAGCAATAAGTACAAAGACAGATATTAGCAGGTATGGTTGTTGAACTTGTCCTAGGTACTGTGCTGAGCCCTGACACACTTTATTCAGTTTATCCCTCACAGCTGCTCAGTGACAGATACGCTTTTATGAACCCTTTTTACAGATGTAGAAATGGAGCCTGAGTAGCATGAAACCTGGGGTTACAGGTGGCAAGTGTCAGGGCCAGGACACGCAGTCTAGCTCCCGTGCTCTTTACTAGAGCCCTTGAATTAAAGAAAAATAATTGCCAAAAAATTAAAACCCCAGACAAGTGTCTCCATTAGAATAGATGACTAATGGAAGCATCCTATTCAGTATGATCAATTAATTGCAAAGCAAAAACTTTGGGGTAGCATTGTGGCCTTCTGTGGATGGCAAGAATAATCTATTTTCCCAATGACTTTTTTCTGTCTTGAGTCAGAGACATCAGGGAAACTGTACGAATCTCATGGGTATGCCCCAGAGGCCCTAGCTGTCCACCCTTGTCCTAAGTAATCAGCCCCTGAACTGGAAGAACAACTTTTCTCCAGGTAACTTTTGGAAAGTGACGCACGTGTCCGTATTGGTGTGTACAAGCACACACATCACAAAGGGCCAGACCACAGCCAGATCCCAGAGTGCCAAGTTGGTGTTTTAGGAGCGCCAGTTTGATGAACTCTGCACAGCTTTTACTCTGTTTTTAGTCGGTGTCCAAATGTAGCAAAGCTTTTGTGCTGGATTCTTAAATGCACTGCTTGGTTTCTCAGCAATAATTTAAGAAATGCACCTGTCTAAAATGGCTTGATGCTTTTGCTTTGTGTGTATGGGTATTTTTTTTCCTGCTCAAAACCAGTGTCTTAGGATGTATGATACAGTGGTAGTTTTTCACAGGGGAGAATTGGAGGGAACTTCAGAAGAGACCAAATCTTTGTATTTAATTTTAACTGCTAGAAGGTGTCACTCATCACTGTCATCTCTCTCCTTGGGTGCTGTGTAGCCACACCATGTATGTGTCCCTTGCCTTGCCTAGCAGGGATTCAGGACCGTGTCTTTGGGCCAGTAGTATCAGTGTCACCTGGGAAGGGATTAGAACCGGGGGACTCCAGGCCCCCTGGCCGTACCTGCAGAATCTGCATGTTAAATTAAGAAGCTCCCTGGGTGATTTGTATGCATTTCAATGTTTGAGAAATACTATGTGGAATTCTGCTGAAATAAGGAAGCCCTTATTTTCTCTTTACGTTTTCCCTACCCTCATCTCTACTCCCAGCTTCTCTTCCGAGCTTCCTTTTCTCTACTTCTCAGACTGCCAAAAAGAGGTAAAGAAGTTTTCATTTTTCTTTCTCTGTATTATGAGAGTTTTGTGTAGATTTGTCAGATAAAATCCGGGAAATCCTGTTAAATGTGAGTTTCAAATAAACAACAGGTAACTTTTTAGTATAAGTATATCCCATGGACTGTTGGGATGTACTCACACTAAGAAATTAGGTGTCATTTACCTGAATTTCAGATAACTGGTATTCTGTATTTTTATTGTGGATGTTGGCAGCCCTCATTGGAAGATGCTAGTTATAGCTCTTTGGGGGAGGAAGTGATAGCATACAAAGTACCCAAGTGATCTTACAGGAGAAAACTGGAAAGTCATCCACTCACCTGCCTACTTTTGGCCTGGCAAGTATCTTAATAGGGGTTGGATTGGGAGGGGGTGGTGAGGGAGGTAAAGGCAATGGGCATTCAGGGAAAACTATTCTTTCCAAGCCTCTAAAGACCACCAAATGAATTAAGCCCTACTCTGGAAAAACCCGCGCTGACCTACCACTGTGGACACGGTTTTCCACCAGGTGGCTTTAGGTGAGGGAGCTGGCAGAGTTCAAAATTGGAAGAGAAAATGCCCGCCCTGTGAGTGCTTTCTTTTCTGCAGAGTTCGGATTTGGGCTTCTTATGTCAGATTTAACTATTAAGTTTTCTATTTGATGAGGAACATGAAGCTGTCATTTATTTGCTTCATTAGGTGAAAGCATTACAGGTGTTTCTGGAGCAGCGCGTGACCTAATATTCCTCGTTGTTAGGTACTTCCAGATGATGGAGTTTGACTAAGATGCCCCGAGGCAATGAGACTCAGATTTAAGGTTTCCACATTCGCTATGACTCGACTCTTTGCTTTTTATGCCACTTAATAAGTTGTACACACACATTCTAAGGGAAATTATGAGCTGCCCAATTCATTACACATTTTCCAACGTGTAATTGTGTTGGCATCAAATATTGGCATCATTTGAAAGAAATTGGCATATTACTTGATCATTGTAAATCTCTCAGTGTTGTTTAACAGAAAATGGCATTAGAACCATTTTCTTAAAAAATTTCCTTTCTTATTTTATCTCTGTTAGTGAAGTAGCATTGGCAGTTGGTAGAATTCTTTTAGGACTCATTTGAAAAGCTCAGCCTTTCCAGTATGGGTATTCTTGCTATTGGCATACTGACCTGAGAGCATAAATAAAAATGTCTTTGAATTTCAGGCATGAATGAGATTATTACAGGAAATTATGTGGTGGAAGTAATGGAAGTCACAATATTAAAACGCTGGTTGTTTGGCAGTGTGTTTGCGTTGCTTAGTATCGTGAGCGGGGTTGTACAGAGGGATGCTGACTAAATTTATAATCTGGTAAAGTGATATTCCTTGTTACAACAAAATTATCCATGTAGTTTACATATTTGCAAATATATGTAGCGTAAGATTGCCAGAAAACAGGGATTCAAGACTCCTTATATATTTGACTTTTTTTTTCTTTTTGTGAGGTAGAAAAGTCAGAGGTAAAAAATTAATATTCTTTCCCTCCATCTCTTATGGATGTTGGTGTGTTATCTTTGGCTTACTCTTCCATAAATGTTTTCTGTTTTCATTTTTAAACTCATTAAATTTGATGAGTAGTATGGTATCTGGTTTTTGAGTAAATAGTTTTCTAGAAATTTGAACATTGGAGTCAAAATAATGAGACCTGTATTTTGGAGCTTATAAGACATAAAAATTACTTTTTTTTTTTGAGACAGAGTCTCACTCTATTGCCATCAGTAGAGTGCAGTGGCGTCACAGCTCACATCAACCTTCAACTCTTAGGCTTAAGCAATTCTCCTGCCTCAGCCTCCCAAGTAGCTGGGACTACAGGCGCCCACCACAATGCCTGGCTGTTTTTTGTTGCAGTTGTCATTGTTGTTTGGCAGGCCCAGGCTGGGTTTGAACCTGCCAATCTCAGTATATGTGGCTGACTCCATAACCACTGTGCTACAGGCACTGAGCCATACATAAAAATTACTTTTAAACTCATTTTAAAAATTAAAATTTTAAGACATAATTTGGTAGAATTCAGTGCTAATTCCATCAAGTCTTATTCTGCAACTAGTGATCAAAAATCAAAGGATAAAGTACAGCATGAATGATATGTATGTAAAGGATATAGAACTTTAATGCTTTAGGTAACAGACTCCGTGTTAGAAAAATTATAAGTAGGCCGGTGTTGGTGGCTCACATTACCAAAGTAATCCTAGTACTTTGGGAGGCCGAGGTGGCCAGATCACTTGAGCTCAGGAGTTCGAGACCAGCCTGAGCAAAAGTGTGACCCTGCCTCTACTAAAATAAAAAAAAAATAGCTGGGTGTTGTGGGAGGCACCTGTAGTCCCAGCTACTTGGGAAGCTGGGTATGAGGATCGCTTGAGCCCAAGAGTTTGTGGTTGCCATGAGCTTTGATGATGCCAGAACACTCAACCCCAGAACTACAGAGTAAGATTCTGTCTCCTCCCAGAAATTTATAAATGGTATCACAGTGGTAGAAATATTCTTCCCTCTCTGTGAAATTTCTGGGACTCTCTTACTTCCCAGTTTGATCAGACCCAAGGAAGGCCAGAGAGAGGGGACTTCCAATACGGAGTTGATTCCATAAAACTTTGGTAGCTTTCACCTTGTCCTGACTACACGTACACCTCGACTTTCTACCTTTATAAAAAGATGACTTTCCTTACGTTTGTGAGGCTAGTTTGTGGCTTCTTCAAGTTCTTCTTTGAGCAGAATGATCGGAGTAGGGCGGAAAGAGCTGTCCATGTTCTAGGTGTACCACCAGTCCTAGAACAATAACGATTCAGAATTCCAGAGAAGGAAGGCGTGTGGCACACTTTCCCAACCTTCTGGTTCTGTAGGTTGAGAAGCCAAGTCCCAGGGAGGTACAGTGTTTCTCTGCTGTCACTCAGCAGGTCAGTGGCTGGTCCTTACCAGCTGCGTGGCCACCACTCCTGGTCTTCTGCCCTTTCAGCCGTCTGCAGTCCCTGTGTGCAGTGGCAGGTGGGGTCACTGAAGGCAGGTGTTCGGAAGCTTTAGAGCAGCTGTTCTCAACCTGTGGGTCACAACTCCTTTGTAACAATGAAAATACATCCTACATGTCAGATGTTTACATTACAATTCATAACAGTAGCAAAATTACTGAAGTAGCAATGAAAATTATTTTATGGTTGGGGGTCACCACAACATGAGGAACTGTATTAAAGGGTCGCAGCATTAGGAAGGTTGAGAACCACTGCTTTAGAGATTAGTTGTGACCCAGGTATTGATATGTGGGTGTCATAAGTGGGAAAGAGGTCTCTGTACATTATTTGACTCTTGAACCACATTTCTCTAGGGAGCATTACCAAATGAGTCTTATTTCCATGCTTACTTCTTTAAGAGGCAAACCATGTCATCTGCCAAGTTCCAGACTATAAAGTTGAAACTGCCGTTTTCTAGCACGTTAGGTGGCACATTCAGTAAGAGCGGCAGTGGCAGGGTGTTCTGGCACAAGGCAGTGTGGTTAGGCCCTCCTTGCTCCTTGGTCCTTGAGACACAGAACAGCCTACAAGAGGCACAGGTTTTCGCCTACCTGGTCACACCTGTCCTGTAGTGGGTTATAATATTTGAAGATCGGTTTCCAAAAATGAAGCAATGCATACTGTTCATGATCCTGAAAAGAATCAGGTCACTACTAGCCTGAACTGCGATATGGTCTAGAATAATTACATTTTAAGATAAGGTATTTTCGAATTATTTTTGTCAATTAAAAAAATTTTTAGGACAGTTGCAGTAGCTTACACCTGTAATTGTAGCACTCTGGGAGGCCGAGGTGGGAGGACCCCTTAAACTAAGGAGTTGGAGACTTAGCAAAGCAAAACCCCATCTCTACTAAAATCAGAATAAAATTAGCTGGGCATTGTGGTGGGCACCTGTAATCCCAGTTACTTGGGAGGCTTAGAGGAATGCTTGAACCCAGGAATGTGAGGTTGCTGTGAGTGATGCTGAGGCCATGGTACTCTACCTCAGGGTGACAGAGTGAGACTCTGTCTCAAAAAAAAAAGTATAAAAACTAGAAAACATGAGTGCCATTTCAGGGATAATGTATCAAAATGTTAGTTGCATTGTAAACTCTATGAAATGCATTATTTTAAAGCTTAATGACAAACTGTCTTAAATGGGAGCTGATTTGTGCCACAAGGCCATGGGGGGTCTGGAGACCACTATTCAGTTCATAGTCCCAGTGTGATTTCATAATTGAGGGTATTTTTTGCATTCATTTAACCAAAGTTAATTAGTTTCAAAATTAAAATTTGTTTCTAGTGTATCTATTGTTTCAATTCAAGCCACCCCCAAACTTAATGGCTTAAAATAAAAATTTAATTTTTTGTTATTAAAAAATTTTTATTATATTTAATTTATTGTATCTTGGGACTTTTCTGAGTAAGGATTTGCACAAGGCTCAGCTAGTTTATTTTCCGTGTTTTGGCTGAGGTCATCTGGGGATATTGCTGGGGACGGGCTATTTTGGAGGGGCTGAGACAACTTTATTCTCATGTGTCACCTTGGCAGGGAGGGCTGGCAGGCTGTGCTCAGGTGACACTGTCAGCTGGCGAGCCCCAAATGTCTTCTGCAGCATGGCTGTCCCGGGGAACTCAGATTCCCAGAGGGAGACACCCCACCTCTCCAAGCGAGAGGGAATCTGGCCATTCTTAATCTAAAACTAAGCCTTTACACGTTTTTTAAAATATCTTTTTTCTTGTGCATATTTAAGGTGTATAACATGATGTTTTGACATACATGGTCATAGTGAGATGATTACCAGGCTCAAATACATCAACAAATAAGGAGTTGACGGGGTCTTCAGGAGAGACGGGATTAAGGGCACTCACAAAAATGAAGGACTTAGACTCCTGGGTGCCCAGATTCTTTGGACTTAGCCCCTCCTCAGGATTGTAGTAATAATTATACTGTAGAGTTTAGCTCTTCTTGTTTTTTTGGAATAAAAAGATGTTTGGCGACCACCAAGGTTCCTGGATATAAAGTTTTATTCTCAGAAGTGCAGGAATATTGATTTCTAGTTGGGTGTTATTTTGATATTTCAGCCAAATTTAATTTAGGGGCAGGCAGTCAGATGTTAACCCTCTGAGCTGGTTTCAGATTTGTAATTACCCAGGGTGAGGAATGGGGAGAGGCCAGCACTAATATTGGGTATATACGAGGGCTGTAAATACATGTATGCATTGCTTTATCTAATAAACTTTAAAAATTTAAAATATTACGTAAAATTGTCATTTTTCAAGTTATGTTGGCTTAATTAGGGATGTGTGATTTAAAGGGATCCTGTATTGAATATATTTGGATTTTGAAATTCTTGTTGTTAGCGAGGGCCTAGGGTCCGGAGCTAGAGATGACAGAGAAACGCAGGTGTAAGCAGATACCCACTGGCAAGTGTGGACAGTGTCAGCTCCTTCTGCCTCTCTATCCCCTTCCCTCCTTGGCCCCTGGGGCTTTGCTCACTGTTGGCCTCCATGACTTCCATTCTGTACAGAGTTAATTGTACATGTGTTTGACTCTATGCTGAATAGTGAACAATTAGAAAACAGTGGTCATATTTGGCTAACCTTGGTATCGTACGTCAGTAACATTGAAGCTCACTTTGGTTCAGTGATCCCACCCGGCGTGGTCCTCAAAGGTGATACAGGGTCTAAGGTCAGCAGGTTATTGGCCAGGGCGGGGGAGGCAGGGTCACTACTCTCCTCTCCGTCACTTTCAGGGTAGAGGGTGGGAGAGCTTAGCTAGTCACTTAGATATCATTACAAAAATCACCTTCCCCTCAATTTTGTTAGTATCTCTGGTTTTGAGTCGTAACACACACACCCCCGTAAACTAGAATTTTTCACCAAATTTTTATGAAAATATTTAAATACACCGAAGATCAAAAGACTAGTACAATGACTACCAGTATATTCAACACCTGGATTCAACAATTATTAATATTTTATCTTTTTTGATGCAATATTTGAATATACATGTTTTACCAATAAGGATTTTCTGCAACTATACCAGGGTTTTTTATATAAACATTAATTCATTGATGTTCAGCCTATATTCAAATGTCCATTGCAATTGCATAAAAATGTCTTGTGTTGCTGTTTATTCCCAGCCGGGATCCAGTCAACGTTATGCATTGCACTTGCTTCTTATATTTCTTTAATTCCTATCCCCCATTTTTTATTTTTCATTTTAAATGTTACATTTAATTTTTAATTTTTTTTTTTTTTAATTTCAAGGTATTAGGGGATACATGTGTTTTGTTTACATACTT
The DNA here is from genome assembly GCA_963574355.1 of Loris lydekkerianus. Lineage (NCBI taxonomy): Eukaryota > Metazoa > Chordata > Mammalia > Primates > Lorisidae > Loris > Loris lydekkerianus. Next base: position 13,430 of record CAUYPK010122988.1, on the reverse strand, counting down.
TGTTTTTTGCACAAATTGAGTCCAGGTTACAAGCACGGCCCCCACCTCGTACCCAACAGGTTTACCCATGCCCCTCCCCGCTCCCGGCTTGATTTTCATTGCTGATTTACTTCCACATGTGCACTTAAGTGTTGTCAGTTGGACCCAACCTGGCATTGAGTACATGTGTTTGATTTTCCATTCTTGGGATGTTTCATTTAGAAAATGGTCTCTGGATCCATCCAAGTTGCCACAAACGATAGTCCGTCCGCCACCCCCACCCCCACCCCCTTTTTTTAGACCTGGTCACTCTCAGTCATCTAGGCTGGAGTACAGTGGTGTGATCATAATCCACAGCAACCTCAAACTCCTGGATGCCAGCAGTCCTACAGCCTCAGCATCCCGAGTAGCTGGGACTACAGGTGTGTACCACCACACCTGGCTAATTCTTTATTTATTTTTGTAGAGATGAAGTCTGTGTTTCCCAGGCTGGTCTTGAACTCCTGGCCTCAAGCAATCCTCCCACGTTAGCCTTCCAAAGTGCTAGGATTACAGGTGTGAGACTCTGCTTCCAGCCTAATCCCCTTTCAAAAAATATCATTGACTATTTGAAGAGACCAGACAAGTTGTCCTGAAGAATGTTCCACATTCAGGATTTGACTGATTTCTTTTTCCTCTTGGTGACATTTTCTTTTTATATAACCCCTGAATGTCTTATAATCTGGAAGTTACGTCTATAAACTTGATTTGATCAGGTTAAATATTTTAAGCAAGAAAACTTCGTTGGTGACGCTTTATATTGTCTCAACAATTCTTAGTAATCTTAAGCTTGATCACTTGATGAGGCTGGGTCCTGCCTGCTTGCTCTGCTGTATGGATCTGTCTTTCTGGTAAGGAACCTTTGGGGCCAAGCAATATTTCGTGCTCCAATAAGCTTAGTGATCCCTTACTTGAATCATTTAGTCACTAGGGTTTGCAAAATGGTGATTTTCTTATTATTTTATTCATTTTATATTTGTTAGCTGGTATCATTTATAAAGCATCATTTTGAGAGTACAAACTTGATGTCAAAGGCAGCAAATGAGGAATTTGTTTCCTTTTCTCCTCCTTTCTTTCTGTCTCTGTCAACACTGTAAAGTAATAACTTTTATATAGTAGTTTCTAATTAATTATAGTCTTTATTCTCTTTGCTCAAATTCTGACATTTGGCTTGAAAACTAGGCTCCCATCTCCTTTTGACAGGCCCTCATTTGTCTCTGATCACTCTCTGCACAGTAAGACGCATCAGGCACACCTTGTACACAGCTCTGGAATTAGCTATTTTTATATTTCACTTTCTCTGTTTTTTTGAAGGAACTCTTGTTCCTGTTAGTGGAGAATGGTATTTAGATGCAAAGATCTGACAACTTCTGCTTATGAGAATGGGAGATCAAAATCTTACCAGACAAACCTTCCTCTGTCTCCCACCCCCACACACGGGATATAACTATGAGGCTGGGCCCCTGTAATCCTAGCACTACAGGAGGCTGAGGCAGGAGTGAGACTCCATCTCTAAAAATAGCAGGTGTTGTGGTGGGCACCTGTAGTCCCAGCTACTTGAGAGGCTGAAGCAAGAGGATCAGTTGAGCCCAAGAGTTTGAGGTTACTGTGAGCTATGACACCATGGCACTCTACCAAGGGTGACAAAGTAAAACTATTTCAAAAAAAAAAAAAAAAAACAGAAGTAAGTATGGAAACTGGGCATAATACACAAAGCAGCTACCTGAAGGCATTGAAGAGAGAATAGATGGAATCTGACAGGAATACCTCCACAGACCAGGGTCAGGCTCCAGCTGTAGAAAGTAGGCCCAGGGCCAAGTGCAGTTGGAGCAGTGAGGGGGAGGGTCTCCTAGAAGGGAAAAGGATAGGCAGGGGGTCCCCAAATTCCATTCATACATTTCTTTTATTGCTGAATGATACATCACAGAATAGACTCAGATCACTTCAGACAACAACAGAAAACGAGCTGCTGCCCAAAGGAATGGAGTTTGCAGTTCAGGGTCAGCTGAGATACCTCACAACCAAAGCAAAAGAGACAACTCTCATTTAAGAAAAACAGCAAAACCCAGAATCGCTACAATTTAACATTCATTGTGTCTGGGGTACAAAGCTAAAATACCCAATGTTCTAAGCCCTAAAAAAATAGAACACTCAGGAAAAAGGAAAATCGAAGTCCACCCCCAGGAGGAAGCAGATAAGAGAAGTAGCAAAAGGTGGTTTTACAGTGGCTGTTGGCCCTGTCGTAACTGAAGTGAGATGACACGTGCTCAGAGCGATCGAACAGACAGCACCTCACGGCAGAGACATAGGGCGGTGGAAAGTCCAGGTCTGAAAACACAACCGTCGGAAGTAAAAAATTACCCGGTGGACTTATTTCTCTGTCACTTGTGTCCAACTATAAGAGAAAATGGAGCAGAAAAAATAGTAGAAGAAATAATAACAACAACAACAAAAAAATCCAATTTCAGGGACAAACAGAAATTTACAGATGCAAGAAGCTCAAAGAAACCAAGCAGAGTAAATGATTTAAAAATCCCATGCTGATTGTTTCAAACTGTGGAAAACCAAAGATGCAGAGCAGACCTTGAAAGCAACATAACACCACACACAGTCCAGTTCGTGGCCGACCTCCCTGGGGAAACCCCTGAGCTCAAAACGGAAGGGCCAAAAGAAAACAGTTTTCAGCCCAGAATGTTATATTCAGTAGAAGTATTCTTCAAGAATGAAAGGGGAGGTGTAATCCCACCAGTCCCCCTCCCTCCACCCCCAGCCCCCCTCCCCCCTCTCCCTTTCCCCCTCCCCCCTCTTCTTAGGTTGTAACTGGGTTATAGCTTTCATGTGAAAGCCCTGAATTAGTTTCATAGTAAAAAAAAAAAAAAACTACACTCCCTGAAAAAAAAAAAAAATGGATGAAAGGGGAAATAAGGACATTTTCAGATAAAAAGAAATTTAAGACACTTCAAGAAATGCTAAAGGAACTTCTTCAAGTTGAAGGGAAATGATACCAGATGGACACTCGGGTCCTTAGTAAAGAATAAAGAATCTTGGAAATGGTAGATGTTGGGATAGATAAAAAATATTGGTTTTTTTCTTTCTGCTTTACCCCTTAATTTTATTAATCATAAAAATATTTGAAGCAAAAATTACAACGCTGTCTTGTGGGGCTTATAACTTCTGTAGATTAGATAGATATAACAATTTAAACATAAGGAACAGGAGGGGAAGGAAGGGAACTCTATGGCTATCAGATTTCTTATAGGAAGTAGCACAGTATTGACCATAGGTGAACTGAAAAGTTACAGCATATTTGTAATCCCTGGTGCAGCCACTTAAAGATATAAAGAAATATGGGTAAAAAGCCAATAGGAGAATTGAAATGGATATTCAAATAAATTTTTTTAAAGGCAGGAAATGAGGAACAGAGGAACAAATTTTGATTTTTTTTTTTTTTTTGACCTATTAAATGAGTAAAAGAAAACAGTTTTTTAAGATTAGGTTATAATAATATCACAAACTATTCAGTAGCCTTTAGACTTGGGTTTTCTGAAGAACATTAGCATGGGGAACCACTCACAAGGTTATGCTAAGTAAAAAAGCAGGAGGCTCGGCCAGTGCAGCGTGGCAGCAATTTCGCCCGCAGATCATAGACAAATAATTAAAGGATATATATCAAAACGTCGTTTGGTAATAGAATCTGAGTGACTTAATGTCTCAATCTTATTGTTCTATACTTTACAAAGTCTTTATAATAAGCATGAATTGTTACGAAATTTATTTTTTAGCTATTGCTAGCATGTAGTCACGTAGTGCCACTTAGTTTTTCTGTTATCATTTTGCACGTCATTAAATTTTTCTGATAGGTTTTAGCTGAGTCTTCTACATTTTCTAAGTGAATAGTCATGTGATAGGCATATAACTATTCAGTTGTATATTCAGCCATGAGATCTGTTAATGTCTAACTATCTGCTTTAACGCTATGGAGCGTCCCTAAGAACGTTTAGACACTAATCTGTGGTTTCTGAACAATGGGAACTCAGATCTCCTGGATGCATCTTTTGCCATCTATGGAGAGCATGGCTGGATGTAAAGTGGCCATGCTTGTCATCACGCACTCTTGGAAAGTGCTCCTGGTTATCATTGTGAGGCTGCATCTCTGGGGCAGAGCTGAGCCCTGACAGCAGCCATGCTGGTCTGTGGGCGGCTTACAGGAAAGAGGGAGCTGTGAGCAATTGGCCCCTGCTCTGGGCAGCAGTGCATACAAACTTAGTCTGGCACGTGCGTGATGTATTTCCCTTGTATTAGAACTCTACACTTGATCTGAAGATGCTCTCACTTCTGTGGGCCCTGAAAAAATGATGACTGTGAAGATATTATTTTCATTATTAATGGAGATAATGACATCACATGGCTCAGCTGTATGGTTTTATATAGTTTGAAGAGGCTGTGGGAGAGACTCAAGTCCTAGTTTATCCAGTGAATGAACTTGTCTGCAGCCTTTGATGGCTCCCGAGGTCTCTGCCTTCTGGTTTTCATTCTCTGCTGCAAGTCCCTCCCCTGGAGTGTGGGTTGAACCTACTGGCTTGTTTCTAACAAATCAGATGTGGCAAAAATAAGGGCATGTCACTTCTGAGGTCAAGTTTCTAAAAAGACTAACTCTGTCTTGCTCACCCTCCCACTCCCCACTCTCCACCCTCCCAACCCTGCTTGGGGGAAGCAAGGTGACTTGCTGTGAGCAGCCCACTGGTGAAAGCCACAGGATTAAAAAACAGCCAGTGACGACTGAGGCCTGTGACAGCCTCCCCCAGACAAGCCTGGAGAAAACCACAGCCCCAGCTGACACATCCATTGCAGCTTTGTGGGAGCTCTTGAGCCAAAGGCACTCAGCTGAGCCATACCCAGACTCCCAAACCACAGAAACTGTGAGATGATAAACACGAGTTAGCTTAAGCTGCTCAGTTTTGGGTCCATTTGTCACGCAGCAATACATAGCTAGTACACTCACTTAAGCAATTCAGTGTTTCTACTGACGCCTGCCACTTTAGTCCTCGGGGAATTGTTCTAGTTTCTCCATGGTGCCCTTTTATTTTTGAAATATATCATCCAGGTATCAAATGACCTTTCTGCCCATTCCTCCATCTTTCTATCTTCTAGCCAAGCACCTGCTTTTTTGCTGTCCTAACAGAAGATAACACATTGCTGTCATCTCATCTGTTTTCTTTGGACATCTCAACTGCTTCTTTCAAGAGTTGTAGAAAGGTGTGGCTTTGTTGTGATCTAGAGCCCAGAGCAGTGGCTCTCAGGCTGCTTTTTTGTCCCTTTGTCACATCTCAAGGACAACATCCTAATATGAGCTGCATCATGGGCCAGGGCAGTTGAGGTGGTCTCTGACCACACATGGCTCCCCGTCTCCTAGTGGTGAGTCAACTTCGTGGATGAAATAGTAGGAAATTCTGTGGCTCGGACTGTGCTGAACTGAAGAGCAAGACCCCTGGATTCACCCGGCACCTCAGGCAGCTTTGCTGTGTGATCCAGAACATGTCCATCTCTCCAGTTTCTGTAACTAGCAGGCTGGGCAGTGATGACCATGGCCTCCTTCTTCATCGGTTAAGCTTTAGGGAAAGAATCCCTCGAAAAGCGATAGAAAGTGAGCATTTAAAAAACCTGAGCAGAATGATCGTGCCTTTGCAAACTGTGATAGGAGCCGCCATTGTCCCTGGACCCGGAAGAGTTACGGAGAAAAATAGTACATCTCAGCTCTAGAAAATATTTATAATTGAAAATTAGTTTCTGTCACATTTTTGTCTCTTTATTCTTTTAGCTGGTACTTCATAAAGTGGACGTCTGGTGATGGATGCCTCAAGGCTGTCCCTGTGGCTGTCGGTCCATTCATGCCACTCCTGCTTATGCTAAGTGTCCCTGAGTGCAGAGAATTAAGTCACAGGAAAAGTATACTTGGTTCTACCAAGAGGTCACGGAGAGCCCCTCTTCCCTTGGCAGTCAGCAGCATTCTTATTACACTTCATTTATCTACTTGGGAGGACTCGGGAGGACCAGCTGGGCCCCTGTCTGCACTCATCAAGAGTTAATTTCTGAGTGAGGTGCTGTGGTCATGAACAAGTGCAGAAGGTATCCTGGTGGCCCTGCCAGACAAGAGGGGCCCTTAATTAGCAGCAATGTTCAATCAGGCTGCTTAACCCGCCGCAGAGCTGGGGAGGTCATGTCCTTCCTGCTGCCCTGCCCGTAAACACAGAGCCCAGCGCAGGCTCAGGCTCGGCGCTGCCTGAGAGGAGGAAGTGCCCAGAGGCAGGGCAGACAGTACAGACCTGAACTGACACGTTTGCAGGGGACACCTCAGTGCTGCTGTTACTTTTGACAGAGTAATGAGGGGTTAACTGAGAGTGTTTATTTTTTCTTTAAAATTTGGAAGCATCTTTTGTCCTTGGCACCTTTGTATTTCTCAGGCTGGACACTGTACTTGGCTTTTTCTTTGCCACCAGATCTCCCATTGTCATGTTTCAGAGCTGATGGTGCCCTGAGACAGCTTGGCATAGTGGAAAGTCAGGATTCCTCACCTGCTTTGTGGCCTTGCTTACTCTCTCTGCAAAACGCTGTTTGCTGTAAAACAAGGACCATTATATGTGCCCCGCCACTTCGAAGAGCTGTTCAGGGGATGCAGTCAAGTTCTGCGTCCAATATCAGGTGACAGAACTGGACACCAGGATCGGAGTGCTTTTAGTCAGTTCATTCTTTATCACTAAGGTCTGTTTTTATTTTAATGGTCTTGTAGAGATCACCAAAAACCTGGTGTTCTTAGTATATGTTTTATACTTTAATAGAAATTCCATTATTACAGCACTTTGTAAATAACAAATAACTATAAGTACATCTCTAAGTTATGGCCAGGAGAGACTCTAATGTGCTTTGAGTACTGGAGGGCAGCGGGGCCATAGGTAGAAAAAAGGGATCAGGGTTCCTTAGCTCCACGTGACATCTTGCTTAGTCATGAGACATTTCAGCCACTGGTGACTAGGGAACTGCTTGTGGACTGTGCTGTTTAGTTACCTCCCAAGTCCCTGGCAGGTACTTTGGGGATGAACCTCAGTAGACATCTTAAGCAGACCCCTCGGTCACCTCTGGGCAAGCATGACTTTTGATAGTGTACGCAAGGATAGGAGTAACTTGATTTACTAAGCACGAGTGGCTCGAAATTCCTTCTGCTAATCAAAGAGCCCACAAAACAAGATTGGAGGCTGCCCCATGCCCTTGTCAGAGATGTCAAGTGTAACTTGGGAGTTTTGAAAGAGTGGCAGTCCCAGCACCTGCTGGGAGCATTGCATTGAACCAGGGGACCAGTCAGGAGGAACTAATGGACCCTGTGGAAGATCATTTGTGCCTCAGCTGCAGGAAGAGTTGGATGTGGGTGGGGGAAGGGGATTGGTGGACCACACATTCATTTCAGGTTGACATGTTTAGCATTTTAAAGGTGACTGTAAATTTTAAGCTTCGTTCTTTATTTACCTGGCAGGTCGGAGAGTGCTGTGTCTTGGTGTAATGAACCATTATGTTGGTATAGTGGCAGGAAACTGCCCTCCTGGCTGGAATTCAGTCTCAGTAAAAGCTCATGGTCTGGTGAGGTGCATCACTTGGGAATGAACGTGTGTGGGGGGGTCTGCAGACCTTGTTCCTGATGGGGAAGTTGAGACCAAATTGCCCATTACATTGCCTGATTCTACCTGATCATTTCCTGGAATGGAGGTTTGATAGCAAATCCATCCCTGTATTGCAGATATTTTGTTTCCTTAGACTTAGGGGTTTTTCTTTTTCCTTTCTACTTTTGTGTTGGAAGCATGGAAATGATTCATGTAGAGAAAAAAAGAATTGAAATTGAGGAATAAATCAGTCAGGGGATAGTTCTTACAGCCAAAACCTGTCAGAGCCAGGAGCTCTGCAAGGGGATGCCAAAAGCTACTGCTACATCCAGGAACCGCGCCGTGTGCCTCGTGGGCATAAACTGGAACCTTGGCCATAAACTTCTGCACACAAGGGCACCCTGTGCAAGAGTTTCTGGAGTCCAGATTTAATATTACACATTGCATGTTGTTTTGAAAGGAGAAAATCATTGCTTTAAATGTTACATAAACCCATCCCATCCTGAACATATAAATATTAATGCTCTCTAGACAGCGACCCTGGAGAAGGAAGCACAGTTTGTCCTGCTCACTGCTAGCGAGTGCAGACTGAGCTATCCAAGACCGTGCTGCATCTTGGAAACCTCTTTCCAATCAGGAGGCTGGCTTGTTGATGGAGGAAGGTGTGCCCAAGGGCCACTTCTGCATCCTGCTTGGTGGTACCTTGGGTTTTGTGTGCCTAGAAGTGTGTCCTCACCTTTCTTCAAGGTCCATCTGGCCAGTCATCACCATGACAACGGAGGTTACCCAGGGGCTTCACTTGTTAAAAGGACACAGTTAAGAACATCAGTTGTCCAGAGTTCTTTTTCACATTAATAATTATCAAATTCATCGTATTTACCTGGATCTGCACCCATGTCTTTGACCTCCAGAGTAAGAACTAAAGGCCATATTTTGAGGTTATTAACATATTAATTTCAGTTTCACTTTTGATAACATGCCCTACACTGGCTAATATACAACTAGACTAGTAAAAGATGGCCTACTGCTCATGCTGTTCCCTTGATCCCACCCCTGTGAATTGTGCTGAGATCGTTCCTTTGTTATGGAATTATATCACACTAAATCCATTGAGAAAGAATGGTAACTCTAATTCTGTTGTAGATCACAGGAACTCCTTATTCTTGAAGTTACATACATGCAAAGAACAGTGGGAAAAACTTGAGGTTTGGATCCTAGATGGCAAGGAATTAAGTCTCCGCTACCTCACTGATCTGGTTAGATGCTGAACGACTTCTCCAAACCTGAGTTTCTTCACCTGGAAAATGACAATAACAATAGCTACTTTTCCCAAATAACTAAATTTTCTAAACGAGTAAGACATAAGTGAAAAGCACCAGGTAAATGTCTGTTAAAAGAAAAAAAAAAAAAAAAAAAGGCTCAGCGCCTGTAGCTCAAGCAGCTAAGGCACCAGCCACATACACTAGAGCTGGCAGGTTCGAATCCAGCCCAGGCCTGCCAAACAACAACAACTACCACCAAAAAATAGCTGGGTGTTTTGGCAGGCGCCTGTAGTTCCAGCTACTTGGGAGGCTGAGGCAAGAGAATCATTTAAGCCCAGGAGTTGGAAGTTGCCATGAGCTGTGATGCCTCAGCACTCTACCCAGGGCGACAGCTTGAGGCTCTGTCTCAAAAAAAATAAATAAAAATTTTTAAAAAGGCAAATATTAATCAGATATGTAGTGAGCATTTACAGTAGAAGACGTAAGTGATTTCCAACCCGGTTTAATTTTCCTCCTGGGTCCCCCTTTCATCTGGGCTGGGATGGCCAATAGCCAGGATGGACGTCAAGTATACGTTTTCCAGGCCTGGCCCATAAGATTCTCCCACTTTCCGTTCCCAGTCCTCAGCAGTCTTGGAGGTCATATAGGGAAATGGTGGCATTACAAGTTGGAGGACAGCCACCTGACTAGCCCTGGACTTGGGCCACTGCAGTTGGGGGTGGTTTCAGCTAATGTTAGCCTACCCCAATTAATCGCAATTTTGGAAAAGAATATTATTCCCTGCTGTTAGCATATCAGATAATTGTATTTTTATATGCCTTATGTCATATATATTAAAAATATATATTGTTATAAAAAACTGTATCATATTATGTAATATTGCTGCAAAAAGTGCAAACGAAAATAAAACCCGCCTATTTGCAGTTTTTATAAATAAGACATAATTGCTGGTGATGAAGAAAATCCATATCTTAAGTTTTGCTAAATTTTCACATCCCTTGAGTAAGAAGGGAAATTACTAGACTTACCAAGAGGTGAGTTCATACTAAGAAACCTTAACAGTAATAATTTTTAAAAAGATAAACTGCCATTGATTAAGCCGTGCTCTTCTCAGATCTTTGCAGACTCCATAGCCATACGCCTTGAGACAAGATCACAGATGTGTCTCTAGCTCATGTTTTTTTGTTCTTTTAAAGTATTTTTATACCTGTTAAATTGAATTATGAGACAAGATCTTGTTTCTCCCTTGTTTTGATTGTCACACTCCCCTCCCTGTTGTTACACTAGACTGTGGCACAGATGAATTGAGCAGGGAGGCTAATTGTGTATGAGAACCTGATTTCTAAGATATTAGTAGGGCAGGCAGCTACTAAAATTGATTTGTAGTGGACTATGGCAGGTAGAGAAATTATATGCATCTCTGTTGTGAACTGCATATGTTTTAGCTGGCACAAATAACAAGGATAATCTTTCAGGGGGCATTTATCCCTTACCAGTGATTACCCAGTCTGTTCTTTAATTTTCTTACGCCAGTATGTCCACCACGTACATAAAACAGTTTCCTGTCTTACACCACCAGTGTTAGGCATCCCAGCACAGATTCTACAATATCATCAGTGTCATCTCCCCTGAGGCAGATGTTGTCGCCCACGATGTGGCCACATTCTGCAGCCAAAAATGCTTTCTAATGAAGCCACTTTAGGGATGTTGTCTTATTTCTTTCCTTCAACACCCCTCGTCACCCTACTATCCACTTAGATGTTGTAGCCAACACTGAACTCACTATTCTTGGTGGGTTCCATGATAAATGGGCTTGTATTTTGAAGTGAGTTTGTTGTTTTAAGTTTAGAAATGATGGAAAAGGAGCTCTCATTCATTGTCTTATATTGGAGCAGAGCAAACTGTAAAGATGAGAGAAAATGTAGTGTAGTTGTTAAACCAGAGGCTGGAAGACCCACAGACTCATGAGCTGGGTTCAAGTTGCAGCCCTGCCACTGACGTGGGTTTTAATTTTCTTATCGATAAAGTGGGAATAATTCAGGTACGTTCCTGCCTCTGCTTCCTCACCAGTATGATGGAGTTGGGGGTAGTGGTACCTCATGAGACTGATGAGTCATTTCATGTAAAGTGCTGAGAGTGCTGCCGGCAGGGAGCAAGCCTTCAGCTCTCCTCCTGGTCATTGTCGCTGTGACTACGTCTGTCCCATACGTAACATCCGTTATTCATTGTAGCGGAAAGCTTAAGTGTACAGAGCCTCTGCTTTCTCAGCTTGTACAGATGTCTGTGGTTTCTTTTTGTGTGTCTGTTTGTTCACCATGTGTAGTGTTTGTGGAGTACCCACTATGTGCCAAGGGTATAAGATAAGTGTGTCCACATCCCTGTTATCTGTTTTCAGCATGGAAACATTGGCTTTGCTGACCTCTGCCATGGTCAGCAAGGAGTGCCTCATCCCTCTGGCCCTCCCCCCAGAGGGGGGGTCGAGCTGGCTTGAGTATATGGGGTCATCAGAACTCAAGATGACCTATCCAGAAGTTGCTTTTGTGTGTTCTCTGCAGTTGATGTTCAGCAAGGTTCATAACTCTGGAGGGAAATCATATGAAACTCCCTGATTAGAAAGAGGGATGGTTGGACTTTGCTCATGAGGCTCCTGTGTCTAAATGTTCATGTTTTACTCCTACTAGTTGTTCACAACAACCCTGTGATTTTAGCTAGTTACTGAATTTCTATTTTTCCAAATTCGAGAACTGAGGCTTAGAAAACTGGAGCAACTTCCTGAGCCCCTGGGCTGAGTTTGGAACTCTGATTTGTAGGCCCCATTTTCTGCTCCTTGGAAATTTGGCAGATCCAGATCAGATAGAGCCGTGTTGGACCTTGTCACTGCTTACAGATGGGAGAGGCTGGCGGAGACTCTGCACTTCATTAGCACAGGCGCCCCGAAGCAATTAATGGGTGCTCAGAGCACAGACACCCCGTTTCCCTTCTCTCTCTGTGTCCATGTCCTGTGGAGTGCCCCTTGCCCCCCAGCTTTAAAAATCATCTCTAAACCAATGGTTTCCAAATTCACATCTATGATCTTGTCCCTGACCTTCAGGTTCTCCTATTTATTTGTTGGCTGGATATATAAATAAACTGAAATTCAGCTTAGGTATCTAATTTTTACACATCCAAGAGACATCTTAGAATTAAATTGCCTGAGTAATCAAGGTTGTGTGGGTTGGTGAAAGGGGGAGATACGCAGATCAATGGAACAAGGTAGACTGTCCAGAAATACCAATACATTTATATAGCCAGTTAATTTTCGCTGATTGTGCCAAGGTCATTCAGTGGGGAAAAGATAGCTATCTCAATAAATAGTGCTCGAACAATTGCATACATGTGTAGGAAAAGAAATATCAACCTTTACATAATACTATAGGGAAAAAATTAAGCAAAAATTAACTCAAGATGGATCATGGACCTAAATATAAGACCCCAAAACTATTAAACTCCTAGAAGAAAATAGAGAAGAATATATTTGCAACAGATTTCTGAAGCAAAACATGAAAAACATAAAGGAAAATAATTAAAATGGATTTCATTTAATTAAAAAAAAAACTTTTGTTCTTTATAAAACACAGTTAAGAAAACAAAAAAAAACAAGCCACAGACTGGAAGAAAATATTTTCAAGACATAGATGTAATGAAGGGCTTAGAGCCAGAACATATGAAGAACGCTGTAACATAAGAAGGCAGCCTAATTGTTTTTAAGAAGGCAAAAGACTTGAAAAGACACCTTACCAAAGAAAACACGAATGCCTAAAGGCACCTGAGGAAACACTCAGTATCACCAGTCTTCAGGAAAATGTAAGTTAGAATTGCACTAAGATACTACACAGGCATTAGTCAGGCCAAACTCAGAAAAGACTGACGATGCCGTATGTTGCCAAGAATGTGGAGAAACTGGAACGCTCTTATGTTGTTGGTGGGGATGCAAACAGATACAGCCACTGTGGGAAACAGCCTAGCATTTATCTTGGGAAAATCCCTAGGAATGGCGTTGCTGGACCACATGTGAGTAGATCAATCAGTAGATAGATCTCCAAGGTAAATGAAAACACTTAAATAAATAAAATAAAATGAAAAAGGAAAACACTTGTCCACACAAAGGCAGATATCAATAGGAGTTTTATTCAAATACGCCCAAACTGGAAACAACCTAAATAGTCATCAGTTGGTGAATGGATAAACAAATTTCTGGGCTCTACCACTCAACAACATAAAAGAACAAAATACTACTTCATATGACAACATGGTTGCTTCTCAGAAACATTATGCTAAGTGCAAATACTTGGTCCTTCCCTGCCTGCCGGCCCTACGTGGTGGGGGGGGGGGGGGGGGGGGGGGGGGGGGGGGGGGGGGCGGGGGGGGGGGGGGGGGGGGGGGGGGGGGGGGGGGGGGGGGGGGGGGGGGGGGGGGGGGGGGGGGGGGGGGGGGGGGGGGGGGGGGGGGGGGGGGGGGGGGG
>CAUYPK010122987.1:0-49008 GCA_963574355.1 Loris lydekkerianus | reverse complement strand
TCTGATTGATGAAATTAGAGATTTGACTCTTTTTTTCCTGGTTAGGTTGGCCAAAGGTTTATCTATTTTATTGATCTTTTCAAAAAACCAACTTTTGGATTTATTGATCTGTTGTATAATTCTTTTGTTTTCGATTTCATTTAGTTGTGCTCTGATTTTGATTATTTCTTTTCTTCTGCTGGGTTTGGGGTTGAAGTGTTCTTCTTTCTCCGGTTGCTTGAGATGTTGCATTAGGTTATTAACTTCCTCTCTTTCCGTTTTCTTGAGGAAGGCTTGCAGTGCTATAAATTTCCCTCTTGGACTGCCTTTGCAGTATCCCAGAGGTTCTGGGAATTCGTGTCTTGATTGTTGTTTTGTTCCAAAAACTTGGTGATTTCCTTCTTAATCTTGTCTATGACCCATCTATCCTTCAGCATAAGGTTGTTTAGCTTCCATGGAAACTAATGACTCTTAAAAATATAGCCACAATATCATGACCATACTTTAAAATAAAATCTTTTTTTTTTTTTTTTGACAGAGTCTTCCCACTTTCTCACCCTCTATAGAGTGCTGTGGTGTCATAGCTGATAGCAACCTCAAATTCTTGGGCTCAAGTGATTCACTTGCCTCAGCCTCCTTAGCAGCTGGGACTATAGGCACCTGCCACAATGCCCGGATATTTTTTAGGACAGGGTCTTACTCTTGCTCAGGCTGGTCTGGAACTCTTGAGCTCAGATAATCCACTTACCTTGGCTTCCTAGAGTGCTAAGATTAGGCATGAGCCACTGCGCCCAGCCAAAATAATTCTTTCATATAATCAAATACAGACTGCAAGTAAGCAATAGCAAGAAATTTATTTAGAAGAAAGGAGAGAGGAAAGCAAAGCCTCAGGTGCAGTGGAGGGGTCCCGAGCAGGTTGCCCAGTATGATCAAATACAGTAGGACCTCCACAGCTGACCACTGACCATGTCTTTAAGCTAATTTTCACAGACTAGATGTGAACCACATGCATGTGTCAGGACAGCAGGCCTGGTTCCTTATGTTGACCAGTTTGTTATAGTCCTTTGGATGGTCAACTTATAGAGGTTCTCTTGTATTCAGTCATGTTTAAATTTCCACCAATTATCTTTTAAAACTGATTATGTATCAGTTTTTAAAGTTAATACAAAAGTAACACATACTCATCAAAGAACTTTTGGAAAACATGAAAAGCATGAATGTTCTTTTTATTAGAATAAAAATGAGAATCATCCACAATTTGGGGGCTGATGCCAGCCTGTCTGGTGCCATTGTATGGTGGACCTTGCCAGTGGCACACCCTGTGCCCAGACGCCAGTCACTGCTTGTTCTCTGGAACAGACGCCCACATGCCTCCGCCAACAGAGCCATCACATGTCAGGACCCCGATGTCCTGCTAGTGTTTACATTTGGAGTAAATTGCAGATTTTCTATGGATATATACATAATTTTTGCATAATTGTTTCCATATTTTACATTCTGTTTTGTAAGCAGCTTTGTCTTTCCACTTAATAGCAAACTGTAAACATTTTCCCGTGTTATGAAATTTGCTTCCAAAGCACGACTTTCTGTGGCTACATAGGGACGCATTGCGCGGCTGTCCTGTAATTGGTTTAGGCAGTGGCCGATGGTTTAGACCTATTGCCCTTGTGGTGCAGTGAATGTCTTTGTTAGATAAAATGCAGGCAAGCACATTATGTCCTTCTTGGTAGGAACATTAAAAACATGCAACCAGGTTACACCTATTGCCTTTGTTAGGGAAAGTCCCTCTTATAATTATGTCTCGCCCCTAAAAGATGTGTAATACACCGAGACACACCTTTTGGGGGCAGGACACAATTATAAGAGGGACTTTTCCTAACAAATGCAATCAGTGTAACCTGGCTTCTTGTACCCTCAATGAATGCCCAACAATTAAAATAAAACAAAAACAAAAAAACATGCAGGGGAGTTTCTGCACACACACTGCATGATCATGAGATTTTAAATGGGTTCCACCAGTTGGTTTGGGAGGACAGTGAAGGTATGCTTCCACTTAGTTCAGCCCAGGCCTTGGAGGCAGAGAGAACTGTCTCTTGATGTGTTTACACTCTTAGCTCTTCCATAGTAAATAAGAAGCTTCAGGGAGGAGCAGGGAGGCAGGAAAATGGACCATATGTATTAGGATGATTATTCCCAAAGTTATGCAACCAGGAGGGGTGGGGTTTGGGGGAGCCAGCTTCAGCTGAAGTGTGAGGCTGGGAGAAGACCACAGGCTTGAGGTCTCTCTTGGACTGGCCTTGCTCGGTGGCAAGGCATTGACACAGTCAGCCTTGGATGCAAAAACCAGCTAATGGCCTTGCAAAATATCATATACTCAAGGAGTTGGCTAATGAATGCTTGGAAAATTGTGGGCTCAACATCTCCATGTCTTGAGAATTGCAAAGCATCCATGTACCCAAACCCACATTTGTCCACAGTTAGTCTACAGCCTGAACCATAGTGTTCTCTATGCTAGCCCCTGTCATCTTTCCTGAGTTCATGAAACCAAAGGACTCAGTTTAATGGAATCCTTGGGACTGGGTGAGGTCGTAGGACAGATGTGAACTAGTAATTCCCAACCCAAATGTCACTCTTAAGGGTGAATTGATAAATGCCTTCAAATCTCTCAGATGGGAAGGTCACTGACATGGAAATCATCAGATGGACTTAGGTAAAAGTTACTCTGATTTTTTTTTTTATTTATTTCAGGTTAATGTGAGGGTACAAAGAACTAGGTTACAAAGTTTGCATTTGTTAGGTAGAGTCTCTGTTGGTAGTTGTGTCCTGCACCCAAGAGGTGTGCCATATACCCTTACATTGTGCCCATTAAGTGAGAGCACACCACTCCCCTTCTTTCCCTGCTCCATTGTTCCCCCTCCCCCTAACTTGAATTGAATTGAGTTTTTCTCATATGTGGGCATGTATTAGATCAGCAGTTCTCAACCTGTGGGTTGAAACCCCTTTGAGGGGTTGAATGACCCTTTCACAGGGGTCACCTTAATACATCTTGCATATCAGATATTTACATTATGATTCATAACAGTAGAAAAATTACAGTTATGAAGTAGCAATGATAATAATTTTATGGTTGAGGGTTACCACAACATGAGGAACTATATTATAGGGTCGCAGCATTAGGAAGATTGAGAACCACTGTATTAGATCATCTGTTGGCTTCATATTAGTATTGAGTATATTGGATTCTTGCTTTCCCATTCTTGTGATACTTTACTAAGAAGAATGTTTCAACTCCATTCAGGTTAATACAAAAGATGTAAAGTCACTATCTTTTTTATGGCTGAATGGTATTCCATAGTATACATATACCACAGTTTGTTAATCCATTCCTGGGTTGGTGAGCACTTATGTTGTTACCAACCTTGGTGATTGTAAAGTGAACTGTAATAAACAGTCTAGTGCAAATGTCCTTATGATAAAATGAATTTTTTTTTCTTCTGGGTAGATGCCTAGTAATGGGATTGTGGGATCAAACAGAAGGTCTAATTTGAATTCTTTGAGGATTCTCCATACTTCTTTCCAAAGAGGCTGTTTTAGTTTGCAGTCCCACCAGCAGTGTAAGCCCCTCTCTCCACAGATGCTCCAGCATCTGCAGCCTGGAGACTTTGTGATGTGGGCCATTGTCACTGGAGTTAGGTGATCTCTCGGGGTGGTTTTGATTTTCATTTCTCTGATGATTAGAGACAGTGAGCATTTTTCATGTTTGTTAGCCATTTGTCTGTCTTCTTCAGAGAAGGTTCTGTTCATGTCTCTTGTACAGAGATATATGGGATTGTTTGGTCTTTTTTGTTGATTATCCTGAGTTCTCTATAGTTTCTAATTATTAAACCTTTGTCAGATTTGTAATATGCAAATATCTTCTCACTCTGAAGGTTGTCTATTTTCTTTAATAGTTGTGTCCTTAGAGATGCAGAAGCTTTTCAGTTTAATTAAAACATCACTCTGCTTTTACATCCATCTGCAAATTAAAGTTTCCTTGAGAAGGAGCCTGTATCATTGGACTTTGGCTGATGGCTTTTCTTAGGATAAGAGGAGGCTCAAAACATCAAGTCTCTCTTGAAGGACGACCTGCATTAAATGCCACCCAAGAGCTGCTCTTTGAATCTGTCGTCTCCAGAGAGTGCATTTTCATCTGGAAGCTCCCCAGTTCTTATATCAGAAATCCTACTGGATGATGTGTTCGTTTTCTAGGACTGCCATAACAAAATGCCACAAACTGGGAGGCAAAAAACAACAGAAATTTCTTCTCTCATCATTCTAGAGGTTAGAAGTCTAAGATTATGGTGTGGGCAGGGCCAGGCTCCCTCCAAAGTCCTGGGGGAAGACCCTTCCTTGCCTCTAACAGTGTATGGTGGCTTCATCCAGGCCTTCCCTGGCTCCATCTCTAGGTGGGGTGTTTGCCCTCTGTGTGTAGGTCTGTATCTAAGTAGTCTGTATCTAAATTTCCCTCTTATTATAAGGACGCCATTCATATGGGGTTAGGGCCCATCATAATGACCTCATCTCAACTTGTTTACATTGGCAAAGATGCTATTTCCAAATAAGGTCACATTCATAAATACCATACCTTTCTGGGGGACACAATGTGACCCACAACAGTTGGAAAACTAAAGGTCTAGAATTACAGTTAACATCACCAATTGCTGTGATCCTGAACAGATCACTTATCATCCTTGGGACTCAGGTCCCCTCATTGGGCCCCAGGTCCTCTCCTCTGTTCCCAGGGCACCCTCATGGCCTGCAGATTCAATACTATTTGGACAAGAGCCTCCTTGCTTTCAGATTAGTTAAAGAGAATAGACTCATGGTAGAAAGGCTCTCCAGGGTGGCAGCAGCATCACAGTCCTGAGAGGCAATGCCAGGCCAGGGGGAAGGGAGCTCTGCCAAGTGGAGAACAAAGGACACTGGGACCCCCTCGAAGACCCTGCCAAGAACTTTGTGATGACAGCAGCCAGACCATAAACTTAGGAGCAGCCAGCTAAATTGGTGTACTCCTGTCTCCAGATGCCAGAGGCTGCCAGCCCCTGGGACAGCAGTCACAGTAATCAGTTCTAAGGTCCAATGAGCACAGTGCACAGTTTTTGGCTTCCAGAGCTCATCGTGAAACTGGCACCAGCAGGTGAGACCCAGTTGGCCTGGACCACTAGTGTAATCAGCCCAGACTAAATATACCTCCCCGTGTCCAGCTTAAATATTTAAACAGCCCTGGTGTGTGTGTATAAAGGCAGTAAGTGGGTGAGAAGATTTTAGCTCTGGTGACACTGAAGGGACTTGACATGTTATTGAATCGAGGGCCACAGAAGGTGAAGCTGGGGCCACCATACATTCCAGGAATGTGGATGTAGCGCTCTCAGTGTGTATCTGAGGCTGACAGGATTTGACAGTCCCCATCTGGGAACAATAACCACAAGCCGTGCAGAGGGCTGCCCTCCCTCCCAGCTCTGCACAGTGAGATGGTAGCGGAGGGGCAGTGCACACCCCACTGTCCCCTGCAGTACTGGGCTGCACAAGGGGGCCCTGGAGATGGCAGGGTGGGGGGCCAGCATCCCCAAATGCTTGTGATTCCAGGAGCAGCGGGCTGAGGACAGAATCCATTCCGCCCCTCTGGGGGGGTCTGTGTGGAATGCCACAGAGGAAGGCAATTTGGGATGCCAAGGGATCACCCAGCCGGCTGCCGAGTCTCCTAGTATGGGGGGAGGCCTGTGGGGCCAGGGATGGTGATGTGTTTATGTCATGTTTAATACCTCGGGCTGTCTTTGTGCGAGTGGGGGAGGGAGCTTTCATCTGTAAGGTTCAAAGCACCATTCACCGACTACCTCTGCTAATCCTCACTCTGATCTGAACTTTGTTGTGTAACTAAACTGATTACAAGAGTCTGGTGAGTCAGGCCAAGCTGGGTCCCTGGAACAGACTTCCTCATGCGTGGCTCCCAGCATGGTGGGGGAGCTGGTTTACGGTACAGGGAGTGTGGAAGCAGGAAGGAACCACAGGGGCCACGTTACAAAGCCTAGTGTCATCAGTTTTGCACAGGTGACGTGGGGGTAGCGAATGTGAGGGGACTCACCTTCTTGAGCCCCAGAATGACCTTTCTAAGAACCTCCTGGTAGTCTCCATAGGCCCCCCAAACTCAACCTGGCTAGAACCAAACCCAGAGTCTTCCCCCATCCTGCTTTCTCCCTGCCGAACTGCCCTTGCCTGGGCTGCTGGGACTGCTGCCCAGGGGTGCTCTAAGGCCTGCTCTCTGCCGGCTGTGCCCACCACATCCCCCGCCAAACCCCAGATGTTGTTTGTGCTTCAGGGCTCCAGAACTGCCCACCCTAATAGCTCCGGGTTTCTTCTAGGGCCCATGTAGGCCTCTGCCCCAGTCAGTCCTCTGGAGGGCCCTGTCCACTGCAACGGGCAGGAGACAGCAGTTGGTATAGGTGGGATGTGGGGGATGGTTGGCAATTTAGGCTGCTTGTGGTGTGATGGAGGGGCAGGCTTTGGGCCACTGGCTTCCACTGGTACCAGAGTCCCAGATGCTAGCCTGTCCCCATTGTTATCCAGCCTCATGACACATCACCACCCAGAGCACTGGAAGCAAGATGTCTGCATCCTTCTTGCTGTTTTGAGCAGATACTACTCATCCACCAGCCCAGGCTCTCTCTTGTATCCCCTCTTCTCTCCTTTCTAACTGCCTTAGCCACTCTTTCTGCTTTCTTGGGCGAAGTTCCAGCTGTGTCACTGGTCTCCCTGCCTCTGCACCTGCCCCTTCCTGATTCATTCTCTGCACTGTGGCCAGATGATCTTTTATCCATTTATCTTGTGGCTTCTTTGTTATGCACAACATGAAGAACCTCTGCTTGACCTTCAGCTCTCAACTTGGAGGTTCAGGACCTACCCATGACTGCTGGAGAGCCTCTACTTGCCCCCTTTGCACTCTGTAACTCCCAGCACTCTGTGAGCACCACCAGAGCAGTGACATCACATGCATTGGTTCTCAGGGTCACGGTGCCCAGCCTTGGGCCAGCTCGGTGTTGTGATACTCACCTGCAGGAGCCAACCTGGCTGGATTAAGGAATACCCAGAAATGGGGCAAAGCACTCATTTGGGTCTGTCTGGGAGGATGTTTCAGAGGAGATTAGCATGTGAACCTGTGTGGATGAGGTGGGGGAAGACCATCTAATCAACTGGAGGCCTGGGAAAAGCAAAACAGAGAAAAGGCAAATTGTCTGCCCATGTGCTGGAGCTGGGCTACATCCTTCCTCTCCCATCCTTAGACATCACTCACTGCTCCAGCATCCTTGGCCTTAACACTCTAGAACTTACACCGGTGTTTTCTCACAACCCAGTTTTGGCCTCAAACTGAGAGTTACACCATCAACTTTTCTGGCTCTGAGGCCTTCAGACTTGAGTTAAGCCATGCAATCAGCATCTCAGGCTCTCCAGCTTGCAGATGCAAACAGCCTGTGATGGGGCTTCTCAGCCTCCAAAATCACATGAGCCAATTCTCTTAATAAATCCCCTCTCCTATAGCTCTAGCTGTATAGCCTCTTAGTTCTGTATCTCTGGAGAACGCTGACCAATACAAATGTTTAACAAATACTTGTTGAAAAATTAAAGGATCTAGACAAACAATATCACTGTTAGGACTAGAATCCAGGTCTTCTAGTCAGAGTCACACTTAGGAGTGGTCCTGCCAGGTAACTTCTCAGACCACCAGTCCTTTTTGTTTTTTTTCCCCCACATTTATAGTAAGTACCTGAGTTATAAACATCTGACCCACATACAATTGTCACTTATGAATGGAGGCTATTATAGGTAATATGTAAATGTACCAGTCCCAGCTTACATACAAATTCAACTTAAGAACAAACCTGAAAAAACTATCTTGTTTGTAACCCAAGGACTGTCTGTATTTACTTTATTTATTTATTTATTTTTTTGCTGTTTTTGGCCCGGGCTGGGCTTGAACCCACCACTTCTGGCATATGGGACCAGCGCCCTACTCCTTTGAGCCACAGGTACTGCCTTGTATTTCCTTTATTATTAACAAAAATAATTTAATACAAATTTACTGAAATCTTCACTGTTGCCTCACATACCCATTTGTGATATAAATTATTTTTTTTATAACTTAGTGACTAGGTTATTTCTAAGGTACCTTAGATCTTTAAAATTCTATATTTATTAATTTAATTTAATTTTTTTAGAGACAGGGTCTCACTCTATCACCTAGGTTGGAGTGTCGCCATAAACCGCTGGGCTCAAGTGAGTCTCCAGGCTTCCAAGTAGCTGGGGCTTTAGGCACCTGCCAATATGCCTGGCTAATTTTTTAAATTCTGTGTAGAGATGAGGTCCCACTATATTGCCCAGGTTTGTCTTGAACTCCTGGGCTCAAGCAATGCTCTTGCCTGGCCCTCCCAACGTGCTGAAATTATAGGCATGAGCCACTGTGTCTGGAGATTATTCTAAAATTGCGAATCTTCTCATGTGAAAATTGAAGAATTCATATGAAGTCTAGCTTTGTGTAGATCTACTATTAAAGTTCTAAAATTGTGAGAAATCTTTGGCTCTTTTTATGGATATATAATAATTTTACATATTTATGGGGGTACATACTATATTTTGATATGTGTATGCAATGCGTACTGCTCAAATCAGAGTCATTAATTCACATTCTATCACTTCAAACTGTCATCATTTTTTGTGAGAATATTTCAAGTCTTCTCTTCTAGCTTTTTTGAAATATATAGTAAATTATTGTTAACTATAGTCACGTTAACTTATTCCTCTGCTTAACTGTATGTTTTTATCCATTAACCAACCTCTCTTCACCAACCTCACTCTTTCCAGGCTCTAGTAACCATCATTCTACTTTCTATCTCCTCATGATGAACTTTTTAAGCTCCCACATGCGAGTAAGAACTTGCAATATATTTACTTGTACTTTTTGTGCCCAACCACCAGTCTTTTTCTTTCCTTTTTTTTTTTGCATTTTTGGCCAGGGCTGGGTTTGAACCCACCACCTGTGACATACAGGGCCGGCACCCTACTCCTTTGAGCCACAGGCACCACCCAACCACCAGTCTTTTAAGAGAGTTGAAACATTTCTGTGAAGCTAAAAAATCCTTAAAAATGTGCCAACATGGAACAAACTATTTACTGCAACTTATCTCTAAGAGATTATAGTACAATATAGTTGGAATTTTTTTTTACATTCTCCGGGGAATATTTGAGTAACAAGAGACAGTAAATACAGTGCTTTATCAAGCACTTCTTTTTTGCTAGACAGGTGTGCAAGTTGGGGGCAGAGCAGAATTGTTCAGGAAAGTAAACTGGAAGCTGTGTGGCTATGAATAGTCCCCATTCTCTCTTTTCCCCTCAAATCACTCTCGGTATCTTCACACACAGCACAGCCTCCTTTGCATGTAGGTGCAGTTGTGTGTCTGAACTATCACCATTGAGATATAAGCAGTTTGTTGTTCATAACTCCTGGGAAGCCCCAATAAAGAGTAGTGGATGTGAGTACTCTTGCTATGCCTTGGTTCCTCCTTTTCCTCCTTCATTCACATTCTAAGAGGAATGTGAATGTGATGGCTGGAGCCCACAGCAGCTATCGTGGATCATTAGGCAATCTTTACAGCAGAAGGCAGTGAACAGGATGGTGGACCAGAAAGCTAAAAGGAATCTGGGTCTCCAGTGGGTTCAGGGAGCCATGGTAGAAACCCTCTAGACTTCTTCTGTGTGAGAGAAGAGCAAACATCTTACGGAAAATTTCAGTCATGTCTCTGATACTGGCAATTAAACACAATTCCTAATTGAGTCAGGGGCCAAGTGATCATCTTGTCTTGGGGTCCTTCATGCCTCAGTAGAGTCTCTTCCTGGCCCCCAGCCCAGGACCCCTCCTTCCTCCTTCCCTTTCTCATGTTGGCACAACCCCAGCACCTCTGTTTCCTATGGGCTGCCCATGAGCAGTTCCCTTCCATCCTGGCAGGATGCATCCTGTCTTACATACACAGTGATTAGCAGGGGGAATCCAAACATAAGCAAGTCCCTGCAAATGTTGCAAACACAGAGTCTCTTAGAAGCTTGGATCCTTTTGTTTATCATAGCACCTGTTTCCTGGAATAAATTGATGAAATGTGACAGTTTTATAGAAATTGCAGACACAGATGACAGCCATCTAGGCTTCTCAGAGCACTCTTTACAGCTCTTCCAGGGGTCCAGGGTACAAGGCAGAAGTGAGGGGACAGGAAGGGAAGTTGTTCTTCCACCAGGAAAAGGGAGGCAAGAGAGCAGGAGGTGTGATGGCAGAGCTTCCCCACAGCCACGTTCTGCCTTCTGATGGCACCATCATATTTCTCATACATGAGACAGCATCAGTTGCTGTAGCCTCCTGAATGTGCAGGTGCTGAGTTGTGCCCCATCCCAGGGCCTGCTGTGGGACATGAGAGGGCCTCACTGGGCGGGAGGTGTGAGAGCCTAGAGAGGCAAATTGACTTGCCTGAGATTACAAAGCCAACTGGCATAACGTCCATTCAATAATAATTGATAATAACAATAGCAACTGAATATTATCACAATTTATTCTGTTATGAATATCCTTCTTTGTATTTTATACACATCAACTCCTTTAATCCTCAGAACAACTCCATGGGGCATTCTTGTCTCTATTTTATAGATGAAGGGACAGAGGCCTATGTCCAAAGTCACTCGCTGGCTCCTGGGAGAACTTAGATGGAGGCCCCTCAGGCCATTGTTTTTCTACCATCACCCAGGTGCTTTAGAAAAACTTTCCAAATTAGAGTCATGTTTGAAAGATACTTTTGTCTGTAGTGTCCTCCTGAGACAGTGCTGAGGTTTCTGTGACAGGCTGGAGTCACGTGTTGGGTTGGGAGACAGGGTCCCAGAGGCAGAGAAAACTCTTCTTCCTCCCTGCTGTCTTTGCCTTCTCCCCAGGTGGGGAGGGCCTTGATGGGCAGCTAAGCCAAGGATATTCTCTGGGGATGGTCTGAGTAGCTGACCATTGAGTATTTAAACCTGGGGACGGGGGACTGGTGAACTGATAAAGAGCTGGCATTATTTTCACCAAGAGGATCCTGCTTGAAATGCAGAGAGGGACATGTGGAGTTATCTATGAAAATGTCTGGCAGTGGCTCATTTACAAAAGCCATTATCAACTGTCATCCCCTACTTTCTCTTTCTTGAAAATGTAGGTTTTGATATAAGTATTGTTTACCTACATAACAGACTATCTCTATGTTTATGATTCTGAAATATAATCTGAGGCCCTGAGGGGAGAACTTCTTGGGATTATGACATTCCCTGTGACACCACCACAGGGGAGTGCTCTGGGGGCACAAAAGTTGATCTGGCTTGGGTCACTAGGGAGACACTCCTATGCTGGGGGGGTGACCCATGTTCAGTCTGCTTCATCAGACATTTTTGGACCCCCCATATCATTTTTTAATCTCTACTCAGTCCCTGTTTGATTGCATACCCTTGAGTGACATCTTTTCACTTACGAGTCCTACATTTACATGCTTACTTGGCATGTCTACGTAGATGTCCAATGAACATCTCGAACTCAGCATGTCCAAAACTAAACTTCTTATCATCCCCTTGAAGATATTTTTCCCCCCAACTTTCTCATCTCAGTTAAGAAAAATGAACTTTCTGGATTTCAGACCCCAAAACTTGGAACTATGCTTGACTTCCCTCTTTCTCTCATACCTGAAAAATCCTATTGGCTTGACTTTTAAAATACAAATACTTCCAGAATCTGACCACATTCCACCATTCCTACTGCCACTACCTTATCGGGTCACTCTCTTCTCTCACTTAGATTGTTGCAAAGACCTACTAATTGGCCTCCCATTTCCACTCCTTTTTTTTTTCTTTTCTTTTCTTTTTTTTTTTTTTTGAGACAGGCTCTCACTCTGTCACCCTGGGTAGAGTGCCATGGCATCATAGCTCACAGCAACCTCAAACTCATGGGCTCAAGCCATCCACTTCTTTCAGCCTCTCAAGTAACTGAAACTACAGGTGCCTGCCACAACGCCTGGCTAGTTTTTTTCTATTTTTAGTAGAGACAGAGTCTGGCTCATGCTCAGGCTGGTCTTGAATTCCTGAGCTCAAGCAGCCCACCTACCTCAGTCTCCCAGAGTGCAGGAATTACAGTTGTGAGCCACCACTCCTGACCCCACTTCCATTCTTGGCCTCTTTGGTCTGCTTTCAACATGGCAGCCAGAATAAACCTGCTAAATGAAAGTGAGAGCATGCCGACCCTCTGCTCAGACCCTCCTGGTGCCTCCCTAACTCTCAGAAGGAGGCCATAGGCCTGGCTCTGACTTACAAATGCTGTATGTCCCCCTCCCTCCTCACCACTGCACCCGTTGCAGACTTCACCTTCTTCACCTGATCCTCACTGTTGCTCCACCCCAGCCTCCTTGGGTTTCCTTTAGCATGGCAGGACCACAGCCACACCAGAGCCTTGCCATTCCTACCTCTTAAACTCCACCCAAACCCTTCCTTCCTGGCCATATAATGAGTTCTCTTATCTGCTTTGGGTATTTCTCAGAAGCCACCTTCTCAATGAGGTCCTCTGGTCATCCCATCTAAAATTCTACCTCATACTGGCATTTCATATTCCTTCCTCCTGAGGTAGACAAAGTTGTTGCTTTGTCCACATCTTTTCTGGACACTGCACTCACCCTGTGAAATGTCAGCTGCCAGTCTTGCCAGTCCTCAATGTCTTGCTTTTCTGGAGAATAGCCTTCCACTAACAGGCACTGCCTTGGTTGGGGAGTCTATTCTCTTCTCCACCCACCGTAGGGAAGCCCACAGATAATGACTAAAAGATATGGGGGCATGAAAGGCTGCTTCCCTCACCTCAAGGAGGTCACAGTTCTGCAGTCTTATATGAACATCCCAGAGTCCTCTGTGAATCAGCTCTAAGACCACGTCTTGCTTGCCTTTTCCCATTTACTACTCACATCCTTCTAAAATTCACATCCTTCACATCCTTCCCTTTCTTTCATCTGAGATCTCTCCCTCAACAACAAAACCAAACAAAATAAAACAAAGCAAAATCACTTGCACTGAATCCCTGCCTCAGGCTCTGCTTCTATGGTACTCAACCTAAGACTTTTCTTTGCTATTTTTATCTTTGAAGTGATCACCTAACAAACTATATTTTTATTGTTGTCCATCTCCCTCACTAAAATGCCACTCCCCAAGAGCAGTCACGCTGCTTTGTTCACTGTTACAGCTTTAGTATCTATTAATAGAATAGGACTTAGTACATAGTAGGGGCTCAGCGAATATGTGTTAACAGAATGAATGAGTCCTTCTATCCCTGTGAGTCTGAAGCTAGCACAAATCCTGATCTCATGGCTCAAGCTGGAGTCCTGGACTCCTAATTCTATTGCCCACAAACTCTGGCCATTTTCTCACCTACTTTCTCCAGCCTATTAAGGTGGCTTCTGATCCCAGTGGCTTCCTCTGCCCTCTCTTGGGTGATTTCCTAGTAACCTACGTTACTTGGTTGTTAATCCAAAGGCACCCATCAGCTTCTTGTTGTACTAATTGCCTCCCATCCTCTGCCCACACAGTCTCAGAAAAATCATAAGGTAAGCCAGAGAAATCTATTCATCTGCATCTAAATGTGATTTAGAAACTAGGTAGATGACTTGTGTGCTTGCAGAGGTAGAAGGCACCCCGGTGAGGCTGTTCTTCCTCGTTAGAGTGAGAGATCAGAACCTGCGATAGAGACGAGAATGGCTGCAGGCAAGGGGAAAGCTCTCTTTCCTCCTGGGTTGTAAGCCTGCCACAGCAAGCTGAGAGCCATTGTCTGACTCAAGCTAAAAGTTAACTTTGGCATAATTCCAAGAGGGTATTTTAGGGCTTTGCTCCATCAAGGCTGCAATGCTATCACCCAAGAGTGATTAAAGGTCTAGAGATATGGAATCAGACAATCCAGGCGGGGCTCAAATATTAGAGGTTCTGCATCCTTGACTGGTCAGTGACCTAGTTACCTCGCTGGGCTCAGTTTCTGATCAGCAAATGTTCTTTGGTTTCAATAATAGCAAATGTTTAACCCTGCTTTTCATGTGTCAAGCCCTGTTTTGAGTACTTGCTTATTAATCTTCTAGTAACCCTATAATACAGCCACTCATATGTCCTATTATTTTGCACATTTTTATAGAGAAGGAAATAGTGGCACAGAGGCCAGGCATGGTGGCTCATGCCTATAATCCTAACACTTTGGGAGGCCAGGGTGGGAAAATTGCAGGAAGCTAGGAGTTTGAGACCAGTGCGAATAAGGTAGTGAGACTCCCATCTCTACAAGAAGTAGAAAAACTAACCTGTTGTGGTGGTAGCTTGTTCCAGCTACCTGAGAGGCTGAGGCAGGACTGTTTGAGCCCAGGAATTTGGGCTATGGTCACACCACTGCACTCTAGCTCAGGCAACAGACTGAGACTGTCTCTTTGCACCTCCATCCCTGCCAAAACAAAACCAGAGGTACACAGAGCTTAAGAAAATTGCCTAAGATCAAAAAATGAATCAGTGCTGAAATTGGGACTTGACTAAGTTTTCTTACTCCAGAATTAGTTGAAGCAAAAGGAAATTTATTGAAGAATATTGGATATTGCAGAATTAACAAGCATCCAGGAAAACGGGGGTCCAAAATAGGGAGGTGAAAGGTACTCTAGAGAGCTGGGAAGAGAGCACTAGGAAATGTCTAGCAGAAAGTCTCATCAGGATGAATAAACCCCCACCACCTTTTGTCTGCTTATGTCCAACTTGGACTGGTCTAGCTCAGGTCATGTGCCTCTCCTTTGGCTCAAATGAAGACAATAACTCCTTGAAATTGTTACTTATTGCTGCATAACAAATAACCCCCAAATTTAGTGGCTAAAGAAAACACTGAACATTTGTTATCTCACACAATGTCTGTGGATCAGGAATTTGGGAGCAGCTCAGCTGGGTAATTCTGGATTTGGGTCTCTCATGAGGTTGCAGTCAAAGTGACAAGAGAGGGCTGTAGTCATCGGAGGGCTGGACGGGGACTGGAAAATCTGCTTCAGAGATTTCTCTCTCCTGTGACTGGAAAGTTAGTCCTGGCTATTGGTGGGAGGCCTCAGCTCTTCACTGCTTGATTCTCTCCCCCATGGGGTTTCTTGAGTTCCCCACAACAGGGCAGCTGTTTTCCAGAAAGCAAGGCAGATGCAGCTCTGTCTTTTATGATATACGCTATTGCTACAATTTCTTTTCTTTTTTTTTTTTTTTTTGTAGAGACAGAGTCTCACCTTACCACCCTCAGTAGAGTGCCATGACATCACAGGACTCACAGCAACCATGGCTCAGCCCTATTCAGTGTGGGTGGGGACTATCAAGAGTGTGAATGCTAGAAGATGGGGGTTATTGTGGCCATCTTGTCACATTCCTCAAAAAAATAATTGAGAATCGTTAGGAAGGGGGAATAGATGCTGCAAAGCCAAAACAAAACAAACAAAACCAACGTGTGACACACACAAACACACCAGATATCTGCTAGTTTCCTACAAGTAAAATGGGAAAATAGTAGCATGTACTTCACACGGTTGTGCAGGGAATTGTGCTTAGTTGGACACTTGGCACATCGAAATCAATAAGTAGATGTTAGTTATTGTTGTGGTCATTGTTTGTTATGGTTATCAACTTCCTAGTCACCGTTTGCTTTAATTAAATTCACCCAGTGTAGTCAAGTTCAGTGATGCTTTGGTCCTAACTGGCATTTGCATTATTCACTTCTCATTGACTTTTGATCCCATAGTTCTCAGCACCAACTGCAACCAAGGTCTCTGGTTCTCACCGGTCCACTTCCCCACCACCTTGTCCCACTTTGCTCCTTGTTTCCTGAGAATGTGTGAACTGCTCCTTGCTGACTTTTCTTTCTTTGAAGTCTTATCTTTACACAATTTCTCATCCTTCATTATTTCTTTGAAATTCTGTCAGAATTTAGATGTTACCAAGCCTTAAAAAGGGCTCCGTGCCAGTAGCACAGTGGTTATGGCACCAGCCACATACCCTGAGGGTGTGGGTTCCAACCTGGCCTGGGCCAGCTAAACAACTACAACAAAAAATAGCCGGCGCGTTGTAGCAGGCACCTGTAGTCCCAGTTACTTGGGAGGCTGAGGCAAGAGAATCACTTAAGCTCAAGAGTTTGAGGTTGCTGTAAGTTGTGATGCACTCTACCGAGGGCAACATAGTAAGACTCTGTCTCATAAAAAAAAAAAAAAAGTGTTAAAAAGAAGGAACTCTAAATTTCTTTTCTGCCACTTACATAGATGCAGTAGGTGGGCACACCCATGAAAAACATAAAAATCATTACTATAATCTCTAACATTAACACATCATTTTACGGTTTAAAAAATAATGTCATATTTATCACGTGGCAACATCTTAAACTCTAGTAGTAGACTTAAATCTATTTAAATTCTAAAATCCTGCTGAAGCTGCATGAATTTGAACTCTCAGGAGTACACGCCAAGGCGCTGGGTAATCATCTAGTCTTTGTGGTCATTATAAATGTTATTTCCCCTATATCTAAAATCCTGCTTGCCCTATTCCAAGAATCAATTGCTCACAACATGGGCAGTACACACAAATTCATTCATGACATTATTTTTAACAAACATTTTAGAAGAATCTATGAGGGTCCAATTCCTGTGGTAGGTGCTGAGAATACAGCCATGAGTAAGGCTGACACCTTCTCTATCCTCATGGAGCCCCAAGTTTGCAGGGCTGGAAGGATGGCGGGTGGGTAACGGTGAAGGGGGGGAGGGTAGGTGAAAGAGATATTAAACCAATTATTACACAAATATTTCATTCTGTGATGTAACTCTACTTGCTGCAGAGGGAAAAACACTGGGTGCTAGGATAAAGTTCTACAAACGTTCTAACTCGATTACCCCCGCCCTGCGCGCCCCAGCTTGGCCTTGACCTGGGCGGCCCAGGGGGAGGGCTGCCGCTTGCAGGCCTCCGCGTCTCCCCCGCCGGCGCGATTCCTACCCGGTTCAGCCGATGGGAGGCGCTGACAGGAGGCTGGGGGCGCGGCAAAGCGCACAACTCTGCTCTTCCTCTGCCGCCTCGGCTGGTGTCTTTCTTCTCTGTCAACCCTCTGTGGCCCCAGCTCGCACCAGTCACGCCTACGTTGGCTCTGGTCCCTCCTGCCTCGGCTGTGGTCCTAGTCTCGGCCTCTGCAGCCTTGGGGCAGCAGCAGTTTCCTACTGTCCCCGATTTGCTGTTGTGTCACCATCCCCTGCTGCTCCGCAGCTCTCCCATCGCCCGCGTAACCAAATCCCCGGGGCAAATTCCCTGGTTTAACTGCAGAATGGCTTCCATTTTCCTAGCTGGACTGGGACGATAGAATTATGCTTTGTGTTTCCTTCATTCTGCCCACCGCGTTTGTTGAAGTGCGTGTTCCTGCCGTGGAGGCAGATTGTGACTTTCTCACAGACAAGCCTGTCTCGGTCATGGCAAAGGAGCGCAGCCCAGGGCTGCGGGAGTAATGGCTGATGAGGCCCAGCAGAAACAACCCAGGTGAGACTGGGACAGCGATAACTGTATTAATTTCTTCACCTTCGAGATAAGGAAATTAACCTAAAACCTCAGGTTTCCTGATTTTGAGCCCGTTTGGAACCTACTTGTTACCTCGGGAGTCCCACCCGTGCCTAAGTCCTCGGAATCACTCCACACCTACTCCCAAGTTTACCCCGCTTCACGGCCATGCAAGCAATTATTTGCCCACTCCATGAACCATAACTCCCACCTCTGAAGTGTGCAGGTTTTGGTAGTGTCCTGCATGGGTGAGGGGACAGAACAGAGGTCTCAAGTCCAGGGGATCACCTGGCAGCAGGATCAGGAAGCAACTGGGACAGGAGGTCAAAGGGCAGGAAAGGGTGAGGTCCTCAGAGTTGTCACCTCCAGCAGTGACCTTCCACTTCTGAGCCCCAGGCCCTCCCTGTCCACAGTGCTGCGTAGCAGCAGCAGACTTCAATCTGGTCATGTATTTTCTTGGTTTGGAATTGAATTGTTGCTGGAGCCCAAGGGAGGATTAAGACAAGTCAGCATTTTCTACCGGATACAAATGTTTCTCTCATCTAGCCCTTCCCGCAGAAAGCCTGACCTCCTCAGAGATGGCAGCCAGAAAAATCCACACTCCTCATAATCCTACAATTTCCCACTAATCAGATGTCTAGACATGAACAGTCTCTGCCCCCTTTCCTGTTTGCAAATCTGCTTTGACAAGTCGTATCCTCCTGACAATACCATTAAAATGTTCCTTATTTGCTCTGTGGGCCTTCTGAGACCTGGTTGCTGGAAATGCTATCAGTTCCTAGATCAACACAATTCTCTTGAAATCATGCTTTGATATTCCTCTGCTTAAATTTCATTCTCTTGAGGGGAGCTCTGTTAACAAGGCAATTAGTATCACTTTGAATATAAGTAGAGTACTGTGGGGTTTGCAGCCAGATGGCCCATGAGCTAGACTCTATTCAGGGTTATGGTGACTGTGGAGAGAAAGTGATTCTCACTGTAGCTCAAACCCATTTAGACAACACAATGTGCTTCTTTAACTTGGTGGGGAAAACAGTGGTGAGAGAGGTTTCAATTTCCATCTATCCATTAGAGACCAGAAGAAGCTGTCATTTGATTTCTCCTCCTTGGTATGTTAACTATAGCTAGCAAGAATTGCAAACTCACATAATGAAGGCTTAAAGCAAGATTGAATTTTTATACAGTGAAGTATTTTAAAATTAGCAATGGAATAATGAGGATTGAGAGCTGTCAAAAAATGAAATTTCCATCTCACTTGAGGAGCATGGGAACCTGAGCGCTGGGTACATAGGCCTCACCTCCCCCAACTCCTCCCAACCCCATCCGAACCTCTCCCCGCTTTGGCAGTTACCGACCTGGGGATGGTAACATCCTCACAGTCAAAGATGGCTGCAACAGCTCCCTTCCACATTGAAAAAATAGTGCCTGCATTCTTTAAAAGCAGCACGAGCATATAGAATTGGATTTTGGACCCTCTCTACTTGGGTTCAGATGCTGGAGGCGTCTCCGTTTTCTCATCTGTAGAATGGTCATAACAGTTCCTACCTCTCAGGTGTGGTGAGGATGAAATGAGTTTGTATATGTGATGTGCTCAGAGTAGTACCTGCTCTGAAAAATGTGCTAAATCAATGTTGGCTGTAGTACAAATAATCTTATTGAAGTTTTAGAATTCAAACATTATAAATGGGTATAAGGTGAAAAGTAAATAAATGCTCTTTTTACCTCTTATCTGCAGGCTCCTAGTTTTCCTCGCCAGAAACAACCAGCTACCAGTTTATTAGGAATCGCTCTAAAGATGCTCCCAGTATCTTTTTTTCTTTTTTTGCAGTTTTGGGGCGGGGCCAGGTTTGAACCTGCCACCTCTGGTGTATGGGGCCAGCACCCTACTTCTTTGAGCCACAGGCGCCACCCGATGCTCTCAGTATCTTCATGTATAGATGTAGATCTCTGGGTAGATATACAAAAGCAGAGAGAAAGCTATAGATAGATAATTCCCAATTTAAAACAACAAGAACAGCAATAGTACATACTATGCCCTGGTCTGTACTTTAACAAAAAATGTACATTGAAAAGATTTGTGGTAAATAAAAATATATTTACAATGAAAAGATTTTCCTTGTCAGTCCCTATAGATCCAGCTTATTCTCTTTACCAGCTGTATGGCAGCCCCTTCATCTGGGTTGCACGTGGGGTGATTCATTTAACCAGGCTCTTGCTGGCTGACAAATAGGGTGTCTCATCATCTTTCCTTTGGTCACTCTTGTCCCTACTCTGTGGCTTTTTCTTTTTCTTTCATCCTGGCTAAGTGGATGCACCCTTCCCGAGTCTCTTCAAGGGGAAATGGATGCAGATGCTTGCATCCCCTAAAATGATCAGAGCTCTAGTTAGCTCCAGACGTGACCCGGGCTCCATCTTCAGGCTGCCACCCCAAACAGCCATGATTGAAGAATTCAGAGCACCTGGGTCCTGTTGGACTTAACAAAAGGTTACCAAATTTTAAAATAGATTTAAATTATCTTCAGGCTGTTTTTTGAGGAACTGTCCCAAGAAGATACAAATTGAACATGTATCTAATTATAGATTACAGACATTATACACTGAAGATATATTTGCACACGCAGCTTGTTTTTCTGGTTTTGGGAACCCAAAGAGCAAGGCACTTATCTTACCTTCTGATTTAGTTCTTAGGTTTTTTTTAAGTTGCTCTAAAAGAACATTTAATTTTAGCATCATAATAATGAAGTGATAATAGTGAATAATAATGGCTCAACAGTCTCTGAAATACAGGAATTTCAGGTGTTAATGACAACAGGCATGTAGAATATTGTCCAAACAGTCAATAACAGGACATGAAGAAATGGCCATGTCTCAATTCCTTTCTAGGATGGAAAACAGCAGCTTTTTTTTTTCCCCCTGAAAGCTAAGCCCTGAGGCAAAATTTTTAATGTTGGTAAATTGTTGGAAATATCAAAAGGTCATCTGGGAGGCTACTATGTAATAATCAAAGGTCAAGTTTCCAGCCCACACTTGAACTCCAAATGACTGCTCCAGCACTAGGTGCTGTAATCGGGGCTACTTGACCTCCATGAACCTCAGTGACCTCATCCCTGAAATGGGGGTAAAGTGTCCTGTGAGAACCAAGGGAGAGAAGTGAGAGCCCTGGTGGGCCTGGCCAGACAGTGAGCACTCACAGGGCCTGATGCCACTCTGTCCCTGTGCTCTCCCAAGCCGGGACAATGGGAAAGAGCCGGCTGCCTTTCGTGCTTCTCTCTCCTTTTCAGTTTTGTCTTAGTGGGATGGTAGTGAGGGAGCCAGGGCCCCGATCTCACAAAGAGCCAGTGTCTGTGGGCTCAGTGATGTCTGGGAGACTGAAACGGGGTCATGCCAAGTTTTCATATGGTTTTCATATCACCAGGCTTGTTTTGACTCCTGTGAGCTTTCCCACCACATTTGCTCTGGAAGAAAGGAAGTGCAGCAATCTGAGACAAAGTTGCATGTGCAGAGACTGACGGGGTACAGAGACAGAAGAGAGGCCTCCGGGGCCTGTGCAGAACTTCCCAGAACTGTCCCGCCCCTCCCAGGCACCGACGGAGCTACCCTTCCCAGCCTCCCAGCTGCTGGCATGTTCTGGCCTCTGAAGGCCTGAGCACCGTCTGTTCTTTCTTCCCAGAGGAGGATGGTCAGAGAGCTTGGCAGGCAAACAAAAGCCATTGGCAACGTCTGGGCTGGCCCAGGCTACAGTGTTCGGGTCTGTCTGCTGAGCTGAGGTGGGCTGAGCCCTCCATCAGCTACCTTTTGACAACTGCACCCTAGGTCACCTCCCATTTGGGCAACTGCATTGTCCCGAAGTTAAGATGGGTGGGGTAAAGCAGGCCCCTCCCGGGTGCTGAGTAAATGGGGTGAGCTCCAGATGTAGTTTGTGGGTACTTTGTGGTAACAGTGATGATGATAACGATTAACAATTAAGTCAACAAATAGTAATTGAGCTCCACCTGTATGCCTGGCATTGCTGTAGGCCCAAACAAAACAAATAACAGCTAAGGTTTAGCAGTATTTTTCAACCTTTTTTATTTCACAGCACCCTTGAACCTATAGTTAAACTTCTGTGGCACACTTAAAATATGTTGATCAATAAAAAAGAGTAAAAAAATATACTCACTGTGTTTCAAACTTCTTTCAAAAATAATTAATGATCTTTAAAACTTTTTCACAGCACACCTGTTGAAAATCACTGGTATATTGAATTGTCACTCTTGCCCTGCACTTTTCACGTTATCTTGATTCGTTGGCTCATTAGCCTTGTGAAATAGATATTACAATTACTCCTGTTCTTCAGATGAGGAAACAGAGCCTCAGAAAGAGTCAGCACTTGCCCCAAATACCATCATTAACCACAGGTGAGCCACAGGTGAGCCACAGGTGGGGCGGTAGGTGAGGAAATAAAGCCAGAGCCCTGATAGCATTGTGCAGACGTGCAACTGTCTGCCACCCCAGCCTGTCACCTGCACCCCGAGACTTGGATTAAGTGATGCTGCATTTAACCTTGTGTAGTCCTGTCCAGCTGTGAAATCCCAGCTCCATCAATACAGTGTCCTGTTTGGCTCTCAGCCCTTTGCCCTCTGACTTTACCCTTTTCATTTCCACCTACACCTGCGGCTTTCCCCAAGCTAAGGGAGGGGCTCTCAGTCCCGGGGCGTGGGAGCCTGGCTCCCCACCCCAATCTGGCAACCACTTCTGATTATAATACTTAGCCCTCATCTTGTTTTGAGACTAAGCCAGCATTTCTACAGTTACCAGTATTTTTCTGCAGCAGGCTGTGTGTTGCTAGCTGTGAGGCTGATGATAGGAGCCTGGACTTCCGAGGACAACTACCTGGCCACAGGCTGGCTGAGAATGAAGACGTGAGAAGCAGGCCTGAGGCATATGGAGAACCTATGAGATCCACCTTTAAATTTCCCACTAAACAAGCCCATACATTATTTAATTATTTTTAAAATTATCACATATCATCACGATAGTTTTTATTATAATTGTTGAAATCACTTGCATTGTAGAGTTAATGAAATAAGTCTTAGAGAAAGTAAGGAACTTACCAATCACCCAACTGAAAAACAGTAGAGTTAGGATTTGAACCCATATATTTATTTTGATCCTTAAGTCAGCTTGAATTGAATTGAGTTTCTGTCATTTATTTTTTTTCCAGGAAGTATGCTGACTAATTTGAAAAGAAAGGTTCTTTTCCTATCCTTCCTAGAAATCCTACTTATAGACCTGGCAAAAGGAAAATCACTGCAGCCAGTCTCGTCCTGTTCCTCCTGTGTTCCTTAGCTGAGACAGGGCTTTCTCTGAATTAGTCTGACAGACAGCATGAATTAGTCTTTAGCATCAAAGAGTGACACTTGGGCTGGCACAAGCTTGAATAATGAACCAGGGTTTGAGAGATTTAAGTTTCAGAGGGAGACAGCTATGAGCGGTGGTCACTGCTAACCTGGTCCTTTCTATGGAAATTTATTTTCATATTTTTAAGCAATTAAACATCTGCTGTGACATTATGGCCAGCTTGATACCAGGTTAGCCATCAACTTTCCCAAGGCAGCCTGTGCTCACCAGGTGCAGGCTTGTGACTATTAGCTCATGTTTAGTAAATCATGCAGCCAAGAAGGGAAACTCGAAGTCTTGCAGAAATTAGGGCAAGACGGTTCATAAATTTTTACTGACTTTATTTTTTTCACATAAGTAAGTGTTTAATGAGGTAGGATAAAGGTGTCATCGCAGGTTTGGAATTATTCTCTGGAATTATTCACAGAGGGAGGAAAGCCGTTACTTACCTATTCCGAAGCACAGGCGTAAGCATCCTATTTCCTGGCAGTTCAGATGTCTGGCCTATTTCCAGAAGGGGTGACCTCCCATCACAGAAGGAAGGGGACTCAGCTGGGGGCTTTGTAGAGGACACTTTATAAACCTAACATCTGTCTATAAATGTACTTTAATTTTCACCTCTCCCTTCCTCACATACGTTGTAAAGGAGAGGACGGGGGTGGATGGGCACGAGGAAGTGGCCCAGTCCCTGGTGACTGGCAGGATCGGTTTGGGGCCACGTGCATGCATATCTTGTTCGTTTTGCTTTCTATGCTCTTCCAACATCTAGCCTTGGTGGCTCGGCTGGTCCCTACTCTTGGCTTCACCCCTGAGCCCACATTCATTGGCACCTACAGTAGTACCTGGGAAGGTACTTACTGAGCACGCAGCTGGGGCTATCCCAAACCACACCGTTGAAAGCTCTACTCACATTCATTCCATGTGGTGTTCTAAAGGTGCCCTTTATGTAGAAAACAATGTAAATGGGGCCCCAGAATCAAGCAACTCAGTGACTGCGCTCAACATATATTGCTGATGATGTATGAATGAATGAAACCCTGGTTAGATGTGCTTTGGCTCCTCTTCTTGGACACACAAGGTTCTCCTCACCACTAAGTTGTCTGTTCTAGCTTGCCTTTTCCTGACACACACCTGACATACAGTAGGCACTCTTTAAGTACTGACTAGATGGTGTCAGCCTCTAGATCAATTCTGTTCCCAGGTCTATCTGCTTCTCACTTAGGTGATCTGACCGCTTATCTAGTTTCTGGACAAGTTCTGCTCAAGAAGCCAATTTTTCAGGTTTCCTGGGCCTCACCATCCTCCTTCTCTAGATTTGTGGCCACCCAGGGTTGGCCCTCACCACCCACACCATCTCTCCTTTACTACCAGCTCATCCCACATGTGAACTTCTGCCTTTGGAACGTCAAGGCACTAGGATCAGTGGTCATAGCTTCTTTGTTTTTCTGTGAAGTGAACCATCATCATTCAATGGTTGACTTCAGTTGTGGCCCATTTCTGCATTAGCTGTAGACACAATGTTTCTTCTCTTAATTCCTCTGGCCCTTCCATCCCTTCCGTTCTGCAGGTTTGGAGTGCACCTCTCTTGCCAGTGGTGTGCAGAGAGGGCAGCTGACTGTTGTGCCAGCCTCTTGTGCACGTGGCAGCCTTGGGTTTCCTCACTGAGTCTGGGTATTTGCAAATACCAAGACTCAAGTCTAAAGGCCCCAGCTTCCACGTCCTTCCATGATCTTACATCCCACTCCCTTCCAACTCCTTCCAACATCTTACATCCCACTTGCTCCTAACGGTATTCCTTCTGCCTGGGCTGCCGCTTCCATCCCCTCCATAATGTCACTTCCTTTCCTCCTTCAAATGCACCTTCGCATCTCATCCATCCTTAAGGTCCTGCTCAATTTCTAGCTCCTTAAAGAAGCTTCCTGTGGCCAATCCAGCACTTATTGATCTTATTCTTTCTCCTTAAACATAAGTTGACATGATTTTTGTGAATTATAACATACCATGCCTCCTTTCCTTTGTAGATCTGGTCTTCCTCAGTAGACTATAAATTCCTGAGGCAGGGAAAATGCCAAACCATTTCAGTGACCTTCACATTGACTCACCTGCACATGGTGATTTAAACAAATAAACCTGACTGATCCGGCATCTGAGTTAAGTGCTTTGTATTTCTGAGGTATCATTCCTGGGAAATTTCCTCTTTTTAACATTTTAAAAAGCATCAACTTTTTAAACTTTTCAGTGTCACGTTGATGAGAACAATTGAAGGTAAGTGTGTTTGCTGAGGAAGTAGAATGAACTTTCTGTCCAAGACAGAAATAGAATCCTTTCTTCCAACCCCCTGCTGGAGCCCTTACCTGTACATAATTGTCACATGGGCAGGACATATGAAGGTTCTGTTGATGATTAAAGGCTCAAGTGGAGCTGTGGCATTTGTCAACAGCCCTATTGTGAAGCATTATTCCTCTTCTGAATGGGGCTGGCATTATGTAATAGAAGGATGGAAGGCAGAAACAGCAAAACACCAAGAAATAGGCAGATGCTGCTTTTCCTTTTGTAAGCCCCTTGCAGAGCACCTTGCTATGACTGGAGTTAAACTGAATTCTACTTCCCAGACTCAATTCTGAGTGGTTTCCTTTTCAGGCCTTGGGAATTCTGGGTAAAACAAAGAGATGGTTGAACCAAATGATTAGGTTAAATTCAAAAGGTGACCCTCTGTCCCCATCCTCCATTAGGAATAGGCTGAAAGTCTTGGTTTGGATGTTGCTTTTCTGGGTACTTGGTCCTAAAGTTTCCACACTGTTTATTATTTCTTGGTATTTTATTTTACCTCAAATTAATATGAAGATACAAATTTTTAGATTACATTGTTCTCACTTCCAGGGTAAAGTTCCACTTGTAAAAGAGCCCCTCACTCTGGAGGTGTGCTATATACCCTTGGAATGAGCACGTTAGGTGAAATCCCACCTCCTGCCCTCCCTCCTTCTGCCAATCTACTCCCCTTCCCCCTTCCTCTCCCTCCTCCCCCACTGCCATATTAGACTATATTTGTGTTCTATCATTCGTATGTGTAATTTTTTATATATTGGTTTCATATTAGTATTGAATACATTGGATATTTATTTTTCCATTCTTGAGATACTTTGTTAACAAGAATGTATTTCAACTCCATCCAGATAAATGTAAAAGATGTAAAGTCTCCATCTGTTTCACTGTCCGTTTCTAAATTGGCAGAGAAAAACATCAGGGTCAAATCACTGTCCTGTTCCACACAGCTCTAGGAGAACTATATGGAAGTTATTTTTAACCACTGCAGCTTCTGCCACACACACACACACAAGCTTGGGACACGAGCCTTCTTCTCAAACTGCTGTCTCTTCATCCTTGCATTTCACACATTCCATTCCAAGCACAAACCTCCTCCACCTGTGAGTTACAGAAAAGATAAAAAGGGGAGATAAAGGCTGAGGATAAAGAAGACTTTGCCCTGGGTAGCTAGACAGTAGAGCCTATTGAGAAGTGGGCAGCAGATTAAGGGTTGTGGGACTCTGGAGCCAGCCTGTCTGGGTTCAAATGTTGCCTTTCCCACTTTGTGAGCTGTGTCATCTTGACAAACTGCATAGCTTTTCTGGGCCTGGATTCTACACCTGTAAAGAGGGGCGCCAACAGCAGTGGTTTTATCAGTGCAGCATGACAATTAAATGCTTCAATACATACCACTTACAACAGTCCCTGGGACACGCTCTGTGCTGTCAGTAGCAGCTGCCGTGTAGGAGATGGTGTGTACACCCTTAAGGACAGGACAAGACCTACACAAGACTGGGAACAGCAGGTAACGGCGTGCCAGTTCTGCCATAGACCACTTTGTAAATTTCATTTAGTGACTATTTATTGAGGGCCTAATACACGCAAGGCGTATGCTCAGTGCAGAGACCGCAGACAGGGAAATCCTTCCGCCGCCCTTGCCCTCGGTAGCTGACATTCTAGCCTGTGGGGCCTTCCTGCAAGACACCGCATGCACCTGGTGTACAGCTCAAGCCCGGCCCACAGGAAGCCTTCCAGAATTAGTCACCATCATTGCCCCTCAGAAGCTCCTCATGGATGTCCTTGATTCACTTCCCGCTTCGATTCTGGCATCAGACCCCCACCCAAATCCTGGAAACTCCCCCCACGCCCCTTGGCCTCTCGGAGATGCCCAGTCCGCTTCCTATGGCTGCTTCCCTCTTGCCCCCTGAACCTCTGGATCTGTCACTCCAGGTGGTCCTTGGGTCCTCGTTGAAGTCTTTTCAGTGGACACAGCTCCGTTCCCCTCCAGCCTCTCCCTGCCATTCCCTGCTGGCCCCCAGGGCAGCCTTTAGCATAGCCGTCTCCCCTCCCCCTCCCCGCCCCCCAAGCTCACAACCCGGTTGGACGTCAAGCTCCTCCCTTTTGCCTTTCTAGGCGGGTCCCCGGGAAGAGTGAGCGCCCGCCTCGCCTCCAAAGCCTGGGTCTTCCCGTGTTCTCATCCGGCTCTCCTCTGCCCCCTCTAGCCTGGCTCCCCAAATCATCCACTTCCACAGTTCTAGCTTCCCGGGGCTTTTCCCGCTGCCTCCCTTCTCAGTGACACAGAATGCACAGATTCATTCATTCATTCATTCATTCATTCACAGAGACCTTACAGGGGTCTGCGTACTTTGCTGCGTACTTACTTGCTGCGTACTTTGCTTGGGATCCAAGCACAGAGCAGCGAACAAATCAAACCTCTACTGCCGTGGCGCCTGCATTCTAGTGTGGAGAACCGGGCAACAAAACACCAAATAAGGCCGCACGTCACATGGCGGCCAGCACAGCGAGCTCGAACCACGCACGTCGGAACACGCTCAGCCTGTGTGTGAACTGGAGGGACGAGCAGAGGGAAGGAAACAGAGGCAGGTTGGACTTTGAAAGGGTCTCCTTTTTTAAGTTGTTGTTTAATTTTTTTAAGCTTTTTTTTTAGAGACAGAGTCTCACTTTGTCACCCCCGGTAGAGTACCGTGGCGACACAGCTCACAGCAACCTCCAACTCCTGGGCTTAGGCGATTCTCTTACCTCAGCCTCTCGAGTAGCTGGGACCACAGCGCCTGCCACAAGGCCTGGCTATTTTTTGTTGCA
Organism: Loris lydekkerianus; assembly: GCA_963574355.1. Taxonomy (NCBI): domain Eukaryota; kingdom Metazoa; phylum Chordata; class Mammalia; order Primates; family Lorisidae; genus Loris; species Loris lydekkerianus. Next base: position 20,880 of record CAUYPK010122987.1, on the reverse strand, counting down.
GTTTAGCCGGGGCCGGGTTTGAACCCGCCACCCTCAGTATATGGGGCCGGCGCCCTACTCACTGAACCACAGGTGCCTCCCTAGCTTATTTTTTAAGACCAAATATTGATCATTGTGGAAACTGAGTGATAGTTATACTTTTAAATTTTTTGTTATTTATTTATTTATTTTTTAAACAAGGAGATCCAAATTTACATTTCTCCCTAGCTATTTTTTGTCGTTGTTGTTGCAGTTTGTTCGGGGCCAGGTTGGAACCTGCAACCCTTGGTATAGGGGCCGGGGCCCTACTCACTGAGCTACAAGCGCAGCCCTACTATTTCTTCTAGGTATGTTTGAAAGGGGTCTCCTTCTGGATCAGTCCATTTTTTAATGATGAAACAGAAGCTGCAGAGGGTCCTACTGTTTGGCCTGTTTGTTGAGAAACTTATAGATCTTTCTATATCCCACAGTCTGGATATTGTTTTCCACAGTGTGGTCGGGCCTGGTGTGTGCTGGAGCCTGCCACATTCTGCCCTAAATCACAGCGTGTTGGTTGATAATTCCATCTCATACCTGGAGGTAGGGAGCTCTTGGAACTACTGTGTGTTTTGGCAAATGAATACAGGAAGCACTTCTCACTTCTTCCCCACCCATCTTTTCATCTAGGCCCAGGTAAGGAGGAATTTAGGAGAGCATTTGACAAGGTTATGAATACACTGCCTCCCGATAATTGATTAAAGGACAATCCAGGCTGGAAAAATTACTTTTTGTTTTACTCTCATTGTGAAGAAACAACAGTTTATATTTTTCCAGACTATTTCATAGGATGAATTTCATTGGATAGTCAACATATTCTACGGCACAAAATCCATTACAATGTATTTATCATTAAGTTAAATATCTTTTTCAGTTAGCATGGGAGCACATATTCTTTGCAAAAAAATTTAACTTTTGTTTTTGTCATTTTCTGCTTTTAGAGTTAAGAGTCATCTAACTCTAAATGACAGTGAATTTTCCCCTCTTGCAACACGTAAGGTCCTGGAGTAGATAGCTTAACATTCCAGATGAATTAATAATAATTAATAATAGACCTCACATAGCATTCCCAGCAGAGATGTGTGGTGCATACCAGCTTTCACACTCCCAATGCTTGGAATGTGCAATTCCTCTATGAGCTACAATCTGCCGTGCACAGCTTCTACCTTGGGACTATGTTGTTTCTTTATATAGAAACCAGTACCCTTGTCAAATCGAGTGAGTACATGAGTCATTTGTGCATTTCCTAAAAACCATCACATCAAATTTTCCTCATCTGCTATCCAATTTCTTTTTTAATGCAGAAGGAAAAAACATTGACAATGCAGATATCTTGTGAAAATCCTAAAGGTCCATAGACTCCTGTTACATGAAAATGTTTCTTGGAGGTGAATTTCATACTTTTTAAAGAAATGATCACATCTCCATCTGCATCTTTACCAACCAAATAACTTCAACACCTCTCTGCTAACTTGGGGCTCATTTGTACATGACCTGTGTATTTCAGACACTACTGAATGGCTTGAGACATGGTGCTAATTACAGCTTAGAAGGTACTGTATAGTTACTTTAATTCTGAGAGCCAGAATGGGAATCCGTGACTTTGGTCCCAAACTAGACTTAATTCCTTACTTTCTAGGTGACTTGAAGCATGGGGAAATATTCTTTCCCCATATCATGAGTGAATGATATGCTTTATGCTAAGGAGCTGAGGCTCTGGGGAGAGGACATCACCTTTTATCCAAAGACAAAGAAGGATGCCCAAAATGTCCTCGGGAGGACCTTTCTGCACTCTCAGGGCAGTTAGAGGGCAAATATTAGGTGTGTCTAATCTACTTAGGAATTTGAAACCAAGGGGGTCTGTTAAAGAATTGGCTCATTTATCTGAATCTTTCTTCAACTTTTCTGCTGTGTGTATCTTCTGATCACAACATCTTGTCAAGTACCCCAAGAATACTCATTCCTATGGGTTCATTTCTTTTTGCACCTTTATCTTCTGGACAAATAAAGGAGAAAGGACAAATGGACCCACTTATAGAATTCTTCCCACTGGAGAAAAAAGAAGAAACTGATCCAAAAGAACATTGCCACTGCCTGTTTGCAATGTTATTAGACTTTTCATTTAACTAAGGGAATTTTTTAACAGCGGCTTTATTAATAATGCAGTAATGTCAGTTTCTAAAGTCATTCAGTGTTCCAAAGCCTTTGGGAAAATAGGCACTGTGGTATTTTTTCTACTTCGTTAAAACACAGTGGAAATTTACTAGTTGTTCCAAGTAAAGTTTAAAAGCTGAATTTCTTCTGAGCTATTGTCATGAGCTGGTGTACCAAATAGGGGTTCTATGTTCCCAGAAAAATGACTGGGGTTATTAAGACTCAAATCACTGAGTGAAGAAAATCTTGGATTTTGCTCTAAAATGAAAAGAGAATTATTTTCACCTTTATCTTTTACCTATCATGCATTGAAATAGAGAAAGTGGTTGGAGGAAAACTTCCAGAATAAGAATGGTAAGATCTGAGTGAGTAGCAGGGGCTTTAATTGTAAAACAGTGGTGCTCCTCCCAACCCCCCATCCCACCCCCTGTGTGGAAGGGGGAAATGTGGGCTATTTTGCTGCCATAGAAACCAACCAAGGTATGTGGGAGGGGAGGGGAGGCCCATCCTCCCCTCCTGGAACTTAAAGATCTTACTTTTCTCAAAGTGAAAGTATTGTAGTCAAGAGGTGATCTTTCCAATGGCAAGAGGGGTGTGTGTGTGTATGTGTTTTATTTAATTGAGTTCAGTCTGTCTTCCCTCCTACTTTGCCTTGAGGATCTAGTGTTTCTGGCTATCTTTTAGCCCAGCCTCCACCCCAGTTAAAAACAAAAAGATCATCAAGGGGCCTCTATGTACCAGCACGGCTCTCTGTCATGGGAACGCACAGGACAGCATACCGTCTGACACATGTCACATAGAGTCGCTGTGTGAAAGCCCTCTGTTATGTTTAGTTACATCTGTCTGTCCGAAATTCCATCCTCAGAGATGTCTTAGAAAATAAGCATCCAGAGATGAATCTCCTTCCCTCTTTAATCCAGAGGCTGTTTCTCAGCCACAGTTCTCTTTAATTTTTAAAATCAAATGTTATCACGTCTGTAGTCTCAGCACTTGGGGAGGCCGAAGTGAGCAATTTGCCTGAGCTCATGAGTTTGAGACCAACCTGAGCTAGAGTAAGACCCTGTTTCTGAAAATAGCCGGGCTTTGTGGCCGGCACCTATTCCCAGGTATTTGGGAGGTTGAGGAAAGAGAATTGCTTGAGCCCAAGAGTTGGAGGTTGCTGTGAGCTATGATGCTACCAAGGGTGACAAAGTAAAACTCTGCCCCCCCAAATTAAATTAAATCGAATGTTAATAACTCTTATTACAAGTTGTTCTCAACACAGATGCAGCAGACACACCGCCGGAGTCTGCTGTTCTTATACAATCCCATGTGCTGGCTACATTTCTCTCCCCTCTCCCCTTAGCAGTCCTTTCCAGACTGTGGTGGAAGTCTGAGGAGCAATGGCGTGGGGGTTTGGAATGTGGGTGTGCATGCAAAGTCTGTCCTTCTGAAAGGACATTAGAGGGGACACAAGGTCAGCTCTGTAGAAATGTGCTGTGCAGGGCAGGGATTTCCCAACACAGGAAGTATTCTAACTTGGGTTGGACAGTCCTTTAGCAGGGATATTGTAAGAGGAATTCTGCAACTCAGAGGAGGAATCAGACTAGAGGCCCTATGATATCTTTTTATTTTTTAGATCGACTTTAGGGCAGGCCCAGTAGCTCATGCCTGTCTTCTTAGCACTTTGGGAGGCTGATACAGGAGGATCTCTTGAGGCCAGATATTCGAGACCAGCCTGAGTAAGAGTGAGACTCATTTCTACAAAAATTAGAAAAATTAGCTGGGCTTGGTGGCACCTGCCTGCGGTCCCAGCTTCTTAGGAGGCTGAGGCAGGTGGATCATGCCAGAAGGTTGAGACCAGTCTGAGCAACATAGTGAGAACCCTTCTCCACAAAAAATAGAAAAATTAGTCAGGTATGATGGGGCCTGCCTGTAATCCCAGGTACTTAGGAAGCTAAGGCAGGAGCATCACTTGAGCTCAGGAGTTTGAGGTTGCTGTGAGCTATGGTAATGCTTGGGCAATAATCCCCTGGGCAAAAGAGTGACATGCTGTTTCACAGAAAAATCGACTTTATTCTTTAGAGCAATTTGAAGTTCACAGCAAAATTGAGGAAAAGGTACACAGATTTCTCCTATGTCCCCAGCTTCTATCCCCCACAGCCTCTCCCACTGTGAACATCCCTGCATGAGAGTGGTACATTTCTTACAATTAATGAACCTGCATTGGCACATCATAAACACCCAAAGTCTGTGGTTTACATTCAAGTTCACTCTTGGTGTTCCCAGATGTATAAGGACACGTATCCATCATGTAGCATCAGAGTATTTTCACTGCCCTAAAAATCCTCTGTGCTTTGTCTGCTCATCCCTTTCTCCCCTCTAACTCCTGGCAACCACTGATCCTTTTGCTGTCTTCATAGTTTTGTTTTTTCCAGAATGTCATATAGTTGGCATCATACAGTACATAGCCTTTTCAAATTGCCTTCTTTCACTTAGTTATATGCATTTAAGTTTTCTCCATCTCTTTTCACTGTTCTTCCATATCCCATTTCTTTTTAGCATAAAATAATATTCCATTTCTGGATGTATGAATATCCTTGTCAATCATATGTTTGTGTTTCTAGATTGCAGGATGGTACTGGTGGGGCATCCCCAAGGTGAAATGAAAAGGATGGGACATCTGCTGTCTGTGATTTCTATTGAAGAGGAAACGCTGAGGTTTGGAGTTCTGAAGGAGGGATGCTGCTGATGTTAGGGGTCAATCCCCGTGTGGCATGTGCAGAGACCATGACTCCTATGCACACAGGATGTGTGAGGACTTGTGCAGTGCAAGTGGCAGGGAGCCAACGCAAACCAGCTGATCAAAAAGGGGACCTTATGACACCATAGATGAGGGTAGGTGTGCATTTTCAAGCATGGCTAGATGCAGGGCAAGAAAAGATACCATCAGGGACCTGGAACTCTTTGGTTCACAACATTGCTCTCTTCTGGGTTGGCTTCGTTCTCAGGCAGAGTTGCCTCAAGGTGGCCAAGATGGCGACATGGAGCCACAGGCTCACTTTCTACCATAAAACTTTCAGGGAGGGATTTCGTTGGCTCAATTGTGAAGGAATTTCTGTAGCAAACTGGCCCTTACCTCTGGAATTAGGGATTAGGCTCTCCCTACCACTATATGACCAACATAAAAGTAGGGTAATGGAGATTTCCAAAGGAAAATTGGGGTGTTCTTATAAAAAGACTACTTCTGAGCAAGTGAAGTCAACATATGTTCTCTGTGTCATGGGAAAACAGTTCAAAGGAGTAGAGGTGGGTGTCAATACATATTACATAAAGACAATGACAGTAGTGGTCTTGAACACCATAACAAAGCAATCAATTCAAGAAGAACTTCATTATACCCTTTCATAATTGAAAATTAAATGTCTGGTGGGACATGAGCTCTCCTTTGCTAGGCCTTTGTGTTCTTTGGGCTGCTGGAGAAGTGTGGAGGAAAGGGAGGGTTCATACTTAGTTTTCTTTCTTTCTATCCATTTCTAGTTTGTCTTCATGTGTTCCTGAAACTAGAAATCTAAACATGCCATTTCCTGTACTCCCTTGTAGCTAGGGTAATGAATACACATTAATTAATAAGTTGGGCTCAGAGAAGATTTGCAAGAAGGAAGGAGGCAAGGAGGAGGGTTCTTTGTCCTGCTTAGTGGCTTTCTACTGCTAGGCACGATTGTAGGGATATTGAACTTTCCTGTAGCAACTTTTCAATATCCAGTCTCTAACTTTGAGGGTTTTGAGAGACAGCACCAGAGGAAGCCTCTGGATTCCCCTGATTATGGAAGAGGCAGTAGCTCCTGGTGTGGGCAGCTCTGCTGGGCTGCTCCGGGAGGCATCTCTGAAGGCCCCCCCTCAAGCCTGCTACTCTAGCCCTTCCAACGAAATCGAAAGGAGGTAATACCTGTATTAAATAGTTTTCTGTCTAAAATACATAAAGAGGTGTCTTTTCACTGGATCCAAAGAGGTAGAGATGATACAAGTCTCAAAAAAAGAGTTTGGTTCTTGCCCAAGGTGTGGATGTTCAGAGGGGGCTGATTTGTAAGCAACTCCTGGTGACGTGGGCAGAGAAGCAGCTCATCTGGCTTCTGTGGGGCATGTTCCAATGGAAGGAGAGAGTACTACAGCAACTTCTGGGACTTATTTCATCAGTATGCGTGCTCCTTCTCAGAAATCACCAGCGTTCTTCTCTCTGTCCACACATCAGGAATTCATTTTCTCAATTGACGCCTTGGCTTTATTCACTCATTCTTTGATTCCCAGTCCATAAATGCTTACTGTGCGCATATTGTCTCCTGGAAAATGCTATTCCCTTGCACACTAACCCACCCCTGTGCACCCTCCCTGCCGCCTCGCTTCCCGCTTCATACTCACACACACATGCACAGACATTCACACATGCTTGTACGCAGCACACACAATTCGCAATACTCAGCCACTCTAACTTTTATACGTGACTGCCACAATCCAGTGTTTAGTCCTACCAGCTGCTCCTGCAATTCTTGCACTTCCCCATCAAGGCATTTTCTCACACTGTATTGAAATTGCTCACTCACTCTCTATCTCTCATGCTAAATGGAACTTGAGTGAGGACAAATAACTCCCTTGTTTGCCCCTGTAGACCCAAGACCCAGCACAGTGCCTGGTATAGCTGTAGCCCAGATACTCAGCAAGTATTTATTGAACTTATATTCTTGTACCCTAATAGCTTCCAGAGACTGGGTTCTCTGGATAAGGTTGTGAAAATCAAAGGGGGTGATGGAAACTCCAGAAGCTGAGGCAATATTGAAACTTGGAAAAATATTTTTCTTTCCTCCACCTTGTATTTCCTCCTCCCTTGTATTTCAATCCTCATCCTAATCTCTTTTAGCTAGATGTGCACGAAAGAGATAGAAGTGCTTTGGCTCTGTACCCTATAGGATATATAACCTGGGAGGAGGTTTTGAACCTGAATGTTGTTTTTGCACTTGCAAAGTGGAAGTGTGGTGAATTAAAGATGGCTGCATATTCTTTGACATTTTTCCCATGATTATTATTATTATTATTATTATTATTGACAGAATCTTACTCTTGCCCTTGGTAGCATTCCATGGCATTGTAGCTCACAGCAACTTCAAACTCTTGGGCTCAAGCAATGCTCTTGCTTCTGCCTCCTGAGTAGCTGGGACTACAAGCTCCTGCCACAATGCCTGGCTAGGTTTTCTATTTTTTAGAGACAGGGTCTTGCTCTTACTCAGGCTTGTCTCTAACTCCTGAGCTCAGGCAATCCACCTGCTGTGGCTTCCCAGAGTGCTAGGATTCTAAGCATGAGCCACTGTGCCTGGCCTGACATTTTTTCCATCTAAAGGTGGTATCAGTGTTCCTTCCCTTCACCCTTTAATGTGAGTAAGTTCTGTGACTGCCTGACCCATAGAATATAGCAGAAGTGATGCTGAGCCAGTTTTCATGCCCAGGCCTTAAGAGACAGGTGGCTTCTCCTGCGGTCCTAGAATGTTCACTCAAAGGGAAGTCTGCCATGAGGGCACCCAAGCTAGTCCCATCTGCTCTGGCCATTCCAAAGGAGAAATTTACCTCTTGGGATCCAGCTGACGTGCAGACATGCAAGTGAAGAAGCCAGATCTTGAACGTCCAGCCCAGTTGAGCCTTCAGATGACTCCAGCCCCAGCTGCCACCTGACTGCAACAACATGAAAGATCCTAAGTAAGAAGCCCCCATCTAGGCCTAGTCAGCACACAGGACTGTAAGCAGAAGTAGGTAACTGCATCCAGAAGTAGTGACAATACCTACCTCAGGTCGTGAAGGTCTAATGAGATTTTTAAGTGCGAAATCCCTTTATACAGCCCGGAATTAAACAAGCACTCATTATATATCATCACTCCTGCCCCAGCTCCTTCCTTTTTTTAATTCTGTGAATTTCTAAGACTGCATCTTTCAGTGTCATCATCTGAGGTAGGGTAGAGACGGGCTTTATACTAGATATTTGGATTTTGAATAGCTCTCTTTTCTTTTCTCCATCTTTCTCTTGTTTCTTTCTTTTCTGTGTTTTTTAAAGCATAGCCAGACCTAAAATAAGAATACCAAATCCAGCCTTTGTGTTGCAGACAGAAAATTCACAGGTTTTCTATGGGCGTATGGCAATGGAAATCAAGCTCTAAAGCTAAAATGATCCGATCCACAGCAAAATTCCCTTAACAACTAGTGTGTGTGTGTGTGTGTGTGTGTGTGTGTGTAAGAAGCAGTTGAAACAAATACTTTACATAATTATTTTTATCATGGAAACATGATAGCATTTCAGGCTTTTGGGGGGGAGGAGGTAAGGATTTACAAAACACATGGTTACCTATAATTACAGTCTTAAGTTTGATTTTACAGAACCAACATTCAAGTCTGACTTCAACCATAAAGAAGGACATTAAAAATGCTTTCTTTTTTTTCTCAAATGGTTGAACTTTCTTCATTCCAGTGATCTCCCTAGAAGTGAACCTATTATTTTATTGTAAGGTTGTGTGTCTTGCTAATTATGTTGCTCATCCTAAGAGACTTGTTTTAAAGCAGTTTGCAGGAATTCAAGGGGAAATAGAAAAGTTATCTCAAACCCCTAAACCTTAATTGACAAGAAGGCTCATTCCAGAGTCTGAACTAGGACTGGAGCATAAATTCTGTCCCTTATCTGTCCAACGAAGTCCAGGGTGAAAGGGGAAGTCGTCAGACAGAAGCCTGACAAGTAGGTGAGGGAATGGGTTTGTTTCACATTTTAACCTTAAATGTGGGTGTGGACACACAGCCTTTTAATGTCATGTCCCATCATAAAAGCCTCTGGGACTTTTGGGGCCCCCAGGGTTGATGAGGAGGGGGAAAGGTTGGGGCATGAGGTGGTGGGCTTGAGTCTCTGGTGACATATTCTGCTTTCATTTTCAGCTACAAAATATTGCTGGGAGGAGGAATTTGGCCGCCATTGAAGATGCTCTCCCTGCTGAGAAAGTAAGGGGCTGGAAGGTGGCATTTTACGAGCGCAGAGCCCCTGGCTTCTTTGGCATCAAGCTGCTTAACTGACTCTTGATGGCAAGGGACTAAGTGCAGACCCTTTCAGAGGTCTCAGCTGGCAAACTGTTTTCTTTCCATTTCACAACTCTTGGAGGAGGTGTGACTGTGTGAGGCTCCGGAAAGCTTGTTCTGTAATTACTTCTTGATTTGCCTCTGGGTGTGCTGTACATGTGCCCGACCATGTGTGGGTTCACGCAAGCTTGCTCTGTAGACAAGAGCCAGACACGTGGGTCTCCAGCAAAATACCCCAAAGTCAAACGCCACATTTTAAGGGGGCGGTGTTGGTTGATGATTTTGTTGTTGATTGCAATTGTAGCTAAATCTATGACCTGGGCACCACTCTGAATGCACCCAAATCAGTGCAACTCGCCCCAAAGAAGGCAACGGGCGCTAATTTGGGCAGGAGACCCCGACCCTGCCCTCAAGCAGGTTCCCCGCAGGTGGAGATGGAGGATAGGTGTCTGGGGGTGGAGTATGGGGGCGGCGGGGTAGAACTCAGTCGGCTGCGGAGAGCCTCCGGTGGGTACGGGCCCAGGCCAGGGTATGTGTCCAGGAAAGGCTCTCGGAGCCCGAGGCCGCATGTCCCTCGCTGCCCGTCGGCCGATCCCTTCCCCTGGGACCCAAGACACCTCCAACCCCAGCATGGGCCGGCGCAGCGAGACCCCGCCGCCCGCCCGCAGCCCCACACCCTGCCTCAGTCCGCCTGGCGCGGGCTTCTGGCGCCGGAGGCCGTAAGCTGTGAGCGCCCAGTGACGCCAGGGGCGGGGCCTCGCGCAGAAAGCCGCGGGATTGGCCGCGGGCGGCGGGGGGGCGGGTCCGGCCCCGGAGAAAATAGCTCGCGCGCCGCGCGCGTGCAGTCTCAGCCCGGAGCCCGACCCCTGCCGAGCCGCGCCCCAGCGGAGCTTACCTTTTGTTACTGTTATTTTTTTGCGGGGGAACTCCCCATCCCTGTCCTCCCGCACGCTCCGGCTCAGCTCTAGCCTCCTCCAACCCCGCACGCTCGCTCCCGCGCGGTGCAGCCCGGGCCGGAGCGGCGATGCGCCTCATTCAGAACATGTGCACCATCGCCGAGTACCCCGCCCCGGGCAGCGCCGCCGCGGCCGCCGCCGAGTGCTGCCTGGGGGCTGCCGGCCGCCGCCTCGTCAAGATCGCCGTGGTGGGGGCCAGCGGCGTGGGCAAGACGGGTGAGTCCTGCGCACCGGGGCCAGGCGTGGACGACCCCCACTGGGAGTGGCGGGTACGCTAGGTGCGGAGAGAAGTGCGAGTTGCAGCTGGACCGCGCACCCCTTCCTAGAGATCCGCCGCCCCTCTGGGAGGGACCTTAGCCAGCTCGGCCTCCACTCCCCTGCCTGAACAGATGAGGGATGCTTAAATCGAGAACGGCCAGGTGACCATATGGGCAGCACCGGCACAATGGACATTAGAACTTTGGGGGGTTTGAGCCTCTGGCACATAAAGGGGAGATGGTGAATGTAACCCCTCCTGGAGATCTGTAAGGTTAGGAAGACGTTTGTCCACTAGAAGGCTTAAGTGTGGGTCAGCCGGGCTCCGAGTAGGGGTGAGCCAAATGACCCTTCCAGCTGGACAGGGCCATAATTCACAGTGCCTCCAATCCTCTCCTGTGTCTGGAAGAAGGGTCAAGGAGCTACAGGGTAGGAATTTCACTTGGTGGCCGTCTAAGCCTTTCTTTGGAAGAGTTGTTTTCCAGGCTGCGGGTGGGGTGGAAACCAGTCTAACCTTCAGGGTTAACCCTCTTTCTTTTTTCTGACCCGCAGCGCTGGTGGTCCGGTTCCTCACCAAACGATTCATCGGTGACTATGAAAGAAATGCAGGTGAGGAAATGCATTTGAGGAAGATACTGTCATGTGGTAGGAGTACTCTTATTCCCTTTTTTTTTTTTTTTTCCCCAGGGTCTCCTAGGCAAGTTCCTTCAGAGTGACAGTCTGAGCATCAGGGTCTGGCCTCCTCCAACTCTGTATGCCCCTCCAAGCCCCCCCCCCCCCACCTCAAACCCAGAAGTGCCATCTGGCCGCATTCCATTCCAAGGCCATTCATCATTTTATCAAGTGCCTGAAAGTATTCCCCTTGGTATGTTTTAACTATAGGGACCCCAGTTGGAAGCACCCTTTGTACTCAAGAGCCTTTCTCTTCAAAACACTCCTGCAAAAGTCATAAAAAAAAAAAAAAAAGGATGACCAGCTCCTCCCCCAGCCCTCTCCCTCTCTGCTGGCTGCCTTTCAGAGGTGACCTTTTAAAGCAGAGGCCAAATGAGCAGTTGTAAACCTAAAGTTCTCTTTTATTAACAAAGAAAAATAACTAGATAGCAGACTTTTAGGAGGAGAATTCCTGAATAAATGAGAGGAAAAATATTTCAATCTCTTATGAATAAGAATAGTCACTAGGGAGGCTGAGAGCTTTCTACCTTTGTGCTGTTAGCAAATTGCTTAAATCTGTAGACCATATGAAATTCCTACAGGGGATTATTTGAAATGAGCTGTGTAAGCCATGTAAGCCATCCCAAGATAAGACTGCTAGTCTTCTGCTTTGATGTAGCGTAGGTGATCAGTATGTCACATTTTTATTACAACTGATGATATTGGCTGTGTGTTTACTGACAATATTTGTCTACCAAGTCATTATACAGGGTGGCTGTAAAGTTTAGTACCTGAAGTTTATGGCCATCCTGTATGTAATGGCCAAAATCTAAAGTTATGGCCAAAGAATGATGAAATACTAAAATAAAACAGAAACCTCATATGTGCCAAGTTAAGAAAATTTGCATCAAGGGAGTGTTCTAAAAATGGAAACTCTGTTTAAAAATAGACAAATAAGTTTCCAAAACTTGCAAACTTTGCCCTAGTTTTAATAAATCTACTAACAAGGGGTTAAAATTGCGGTTGGTTTAAAAACAATTCTGAAGTAAGCCCATTAGATAGAAATAAACTATAGCTTCTTTTTGTGCGTTGGTGTAGACTACATTTTCCTCTCTAACTTAAAACAAATCCACAGTGTTTGAATTGTACAATAAAGAAAAACATAATTTTCTTCTTTGCTTTCATAGGTAATCTCTATACCAGACAAGTTCAGATAGAAGGTGAAACCCTGGCTATTCAGGTTCAAGACACTCCAGGTATTCAGGTAAGATGCTCTGAGACCCTGGGGAAAGGGGGCCTGCACGGATGTGGAATTGTTCCCTGCTCCCAGAGTTCCTCATGCTGCAGGAGTGGAGAGAAATTTGGGGAGTCAAGTCTAGACTTTTACATGTTGTTTGATACCTCAATTGTATCTGGCTGTTGATCAGTCTTATTGTAGCTCAATTTGGGAGATTTGGCTAAGGGAAAGAAATCTTCCCTTCTACACGGCAGGACAGACCAAACCCAACACACTTGGAACTGGCAGTTTCCTTGCTGTAGTTAGAAAGGTCAGTTTTTACATATGTGTCTTTGGCATGAAAAACCAAACATCAGGTATGGTCTCCAAATCCTTGGAATTGCTTTTATACTGTGGAAAGTTACCCTATAGACAAAAGAGCCATGCTAGTGGGTTTTTTTCCTCCTGAACTGGGCAGTTATCCAGGTTTAAATGCTTCCAGCTCCTATCTTTACTTCCCCAGACTTACTGTCTAGCCAGTTAATTTCCCATTTTGTGCAACTACAAAGTCTCTCTGCATGGAGTTCTCTGCAGGTCAATTTTCCACTCGAGTGTGGCAAGCTGCACTGTTATTTATTCCAACTCTCTGCAGCTGGATCAACATATTGTCAAGAAATCTAGAGTGTGTGGGACATAACTTGTTTATGGCCTGCAACCCAGCCTGAGTGTAAAGGGCTCTTTTGAATTTAAATCCACCCAAGCCAGAGCTCTCTGTGGTACTGGCCACTGCTGAGTTTGCTGTTACTTGTCTGTTTCAGGTCCACGAGAACAGTTTGAGCTGCAGTGAGCAGCTGAATAGGTGTATCCGCTGGGCAGATGCTGTGGTGATCGTCTTCTCCATCACTGACTACAAGAGCTATGAACTCATTGGCCAGCTTCACCAGCACGTGCAGCAGCTACACCCGGGCACGCGGCTGCCCGTGGTGGTTGTGGCCAACAAAGCTGACCTGTTGCATATCAAACAGGTCGACCCTCAGCTCGGACTGCAGCTAGCCGGCATGCTGGGCTGCTTATTCTATGAAGTGTCTGTCAGTGAAAATTATAATGATGTCTACAATGCCTTCCACGTCCTGTGCAAAGAAGTAAGCCACAAGCATCAGCCTAGCAGCACGCCTGAGAAACGGAGAAGCTCCCTCATTCCCAGGCCCAAGTCCCCCAACATGCAGGACCTGAAGAGAAGGTTCAAGCAGGCGCTCTCTGCCAAAGTGAGGACTGTCACCTCCGTCTGAAACGGGCACTTGAGGGGGTTTGGTCTTTCCAAGAAGAGGGCCTGAGATTCTTCTAGTGCAGGAACATTGAATGCTGGCAGTAAGTCATGGTTCCAGAAAGGGCTGGAGCAGAACGGCCAAGCGGGCTTATGGAACTGCTCCAGAAAAGGAAGTGTTGTTCCAAGCAGGGGACAGAACTGACAGGCTTGAACCAGCCCACCAATCCACTCTCTGAATATGCGAAAAGTACTCTGTCTTTTCCTTTGGAGTGGGGAAGGGATGTAATTGCTTTGGTTTTTCCTTTTAACTACCTTGTAAATGCTGGTCAGTTGTGCTATTTATGGTGGGGGTGAAGGAAGAGATGAAGCATTCACAGATTTTCTTTTCTCTGCCTTCTCTCTTTTTTCTTTTTTTCTCCTTGCTCCCCCACCCCCACTCCAAGAGGAAGAGTTGCTTTTCTCAGTATGATTTTATGATTTGGATTGCTAGAACACCATTCTTAACAGAATACCTTTCTAACCTGAAGGATACACAGATTTCTTTCTGTAAGAACAAGAAGGAAAGTGCTCCTCCCCCCAAAAGGTCAAGTTTATGGGCCACGGTATTCTGGTATTCTGAACTCCGACACTGAGTAGCTCACAGGAAGGCAGTGTCAGGATGGGTGTGCTTAGTTGGTGTGTTGGGTGGCGTGAACTCAAACTCTTCAACCCCAGGCTCTGACTAATTGTGAGACTGTATAGTTTGTTTGTTTGCTTTTAACCTATTGCATCAGGTACAGAAACCAGTGTGCCAGTTGATTTTGGTGTGATTTGTGTAAATGGCTCATGGCTATGATGTTGAGTTGTGTCCTAGGTCTGGCTGAATTGTGCCTAAGGGTGGCTGAAGTACAAAAACACTATCTTACAGTGAGTGAGCAGATAGATGCAGGGGTTGCCTGCCAAATCCCCTACACAGATGCACTTTATAAAGCCACCCATGCTTTGGCTTAAACTGTAATTAATTTATTTTATGTACAATAAATCTCATTTTAAAAGAGCAGATGTCTGATTTGGTCTTTATTGCATCAGGTACAGAAAAAAATGTGTCAGTTGATTTTGGTGGAATGACCTGCCCTTCAATGTGTTACCTAGCATCTTATATTTATTAGGCAAGTTGAAGCAGGCATTGTGCCTTCCAAGGGTTATATCTCAAAGTCTCAGTAATCCAGTGAGGTGAGTCTACTGTTATCCCCATTTTACAGATGAGGAAAGAGGCTGGAGGAACAAGTTAAATCCCTGCTGGCTTATATTGAAGCATAGCACAACCCCCATTCATTTTCCTCCTGATCTTCCAGGTAAACCTAAGACAAAGATCTGGCTACACACATCTCTCAGCAAAGCTTTGCTTCTACATGAGCTTACTGCTTCTTTACACATGCTTTGTTTGGCAAATCTCTTCTTTGGATATGCTGTTTTCAAAAGATGCACTTTACTCTCACTGTAGAAGCTTGTAGCCATTAATCTGGGGCTGTTTGGAGCTTGCCCCATGGAACTGTTGTCACATGCATAGAAACTAAAGCTGCCAGGCCTCTCATTTGTTCCACGCAGAGCTGGAAGATCTCTCCTGTAAGCCACCATCTTTCTGGGAGATAGTCACGCCCTGCATTTGTGAGTATTGCTTTCACATACCTGATCTCATTTAAGCCTATGAAGAGGGTGGGGAAGGTACTGACGCCCTTTTACAGACGAGGGAGACAGTCTCTGAGTCTTGAGTGATGTCTCACAGGAGGGACCTGAATGGATGTCTTCTGACCACATTCAACATTCTTGTTCCTTTAAACGTTGCCTAAGGAAGATACGGCTGCATTTGCAGGGCAGCATGGCTGTGGGAAGTTGCCAAGGTGAATAGCATTTGGGGGCCTATGATGGCATGGTGCTGGGCTTCCAATCATTTTTCCTACAGGGTAAGTATCCCCCCTGCTCGGCAGGCCTTCCAGTGATGCCCCAAACCTTTCTTGCCTGTAGGGTCATTTTCTGTACCTTTGGCCTGACCTCACCTCTGAGAAGAGTGTACATGCCAGAAGCAGGCACTAAAATCATCTCAGTTCAAGGGCAGCCACCTGGATTCTACTCACTTTTATTTCTATTCAACTTATGTGGTTGTGTTAACAATGTCCAACTAGTGAGAAGTTAATCTTTATCTACTTGCCAATGGTCTTTCCCCCGCCTTCTGGGACTAAAGGAGACAGGTGTTTTCCTGTGGTGGCTTTATGCTGCAAAGATGCTAGCAGCACCACACTTGTGTTACTACGGCCACTCTGCCTCCTGCTTTCCTTCCCATCTGCTCCCAGGCTGCAGACCTCTTGCAGGCTTGGCCTGTTCCTTGGCCCAGCTGCGCCTGGTGCCTGCTCACCTCCTGGCTCCTCTCTCCTCCACCCCTGCCCTGGACTCAGTCTCTCCTACCACATCCCAGACTTATCAGGCTGGGAGGAGGCCCAGAGCTCTAGCCCCCTTGGGAAGATAAAGTAGCTTGCTCAAGGCCACTCTTGGGAGAGAGGGAGGGGAAAGAAAGAGAGAGAGAGAGAGATGTGGAGACAGAGACATACACAGAGACAGTCCTAGCTGGAAATCACCCAAGTCTCAGTTCTGTCGACCATCTCAGGCTGACTTGACGGTTTACAGTTCTGGAATTCACTGTGTTTTCTCATAGGTTTTGTTAGTTTTGCTCATCCCTTTTGTTCTTAGCATCTCTCTCTTTTTTTAATCCTGTCTTTTGTTCTGTGTTGCTTTTTTAGAACTTCCGGCCTATATACAACCAACCTTCTGGCCCTGAGGAGCAGCCCTCTCCTACCTAGGCAGAGGTTGGCTCCTCTGGCCGAGGGGCAGGGACGTGCATGTCTGGGGTACAGGAGAGCAAGAAGGGGAAGGCCGTAGGATTTACTGAACATTTGCCGTGTGCCAGATTACACATCATCTCTGCCAATCTTTTAAAGAATCCTGGGGGGAGGAGATAATACCACTTCCATTTTAAAGATGAAGAAACTGAGGTTCATATAGATTAAATTATCTGCTTAGGGCCACACAGGTAGTAACAGTTGTTTCTATTTATTGAAAATCTGTGTGTCAGCCCCGTAGAAAATGTTTGAAATAACCAACCTTTGGCACAATGCCTCCACTAACCGTCTTCAGCTGCATCTGTAGAAAAGGAAAAGGGAGGCTGAGAAGCATTAGTACTTGGCCCAGCTCGTGGGTGGCAGGTCCAGGACGCCATCCAGGTCTGTAGGATGCCGCCGTCTAAAGCCTGGGCGACGGGTACAGCTTCCCGGCTCCACTCCACTGATCCCACCTGGAAACCCTGCCTGCCCTGGCTGCAACCCCTGTCCTGCTGTCCCCTCGTGGCCAGGCCCCTTGCCACCGTGCCACATCTGCTGTTCCCATCAGCCACCCGCTCCTGGCCTCCAGCCCTGCTCCAGAGCTCAGACAACTGGGCAGGGAGGGTGGGCAGTACACCCCTCCTGTCTGGGAAGCAGACCCCCTTGGGTTGGCCGGGACGTCTGGCTTTCCAGTTTCCTCCCTGCCTCAATCGAAAACACTTGCAGCCTCTGCAGCCTGCCTGGCGCTGTGCCGTGTCTAGGGCCCCCATTCAGGAGCCACCACTGGAGGGGGGTGGGAGGGTCTCTGCTCAGCCAGCCCTTTGCCCCAGGCTTAGGAGCTAGGGGTGCATTCTAGTGATCTGAATTTTGGTGAACAATGGGATTTCGACCTTCATCTTACACCCTGAGGGGAGAAAGCACATGCGTTTTTTGGAGGGTAAATGAACAAGCTTGTGGGCAAAACTGAGCAAGGGGGGACTCCATGATCCTGCCTCTCTGCGCACCGGGGAGGCTGGACTGCTCAGGGGCCTCAGGGAAGTCCCACAAGGAATTAGAGAGCTGTCTGGTTATAATAAATAACCCAGAAAAGCTGGTGTTGTCTGCGTTGGCTTTAAAGTCTCAGAAGAGGCAGTTCCAGAAAGTTCTTACTGTCCTCATTGGAGACAAGAACAGGATTAGAGTTATTACTGACTGTGGCAAGATCCCAGTTACCACCCCTCATGCTTCCTTCTCAAATAGACTACAGACTCTCCATCATCTGGTTTTGTCTTTTAAATTTCCTTTTAAAACAGAGGTGGAGTCTCTTGATGTTTAAGAGGCTGGATAGCAGACATTTGTAATACTGGATCTTTTGTTGTTGAGATTCTGTGTCTGGTAACCAGGGTAAAATAAATAATAGCAGCCTTGCGGGGAGTTCTTTGTTACTGGGATCCCATAGTCATGGGGGGAGGGGCTGAACAGAGCCATTTGCACAGGCCCTGAGCCATGGGACGCTCTTGGCGGATGCAGCCTGGAGTGCTTCCAGACTCTATGCTGTGCCCCCTGTGTTTGTGGGAAGTCGACTCCAGAAGAGAGTTTACAAAGGCAGATGTCAATTGCTACGAAGCATTTACACCTCCATCAACTATGTTTGTAAAATGAGTGTGCCCTGTGAGGTCCTCGGCAGAGGGTTGCGGTTGTTTTGGCTCTGGCCAGAGTTTAAAAGGTAACTGCTCGTACCCAGACCTGAGACGGACACCAGGATGACCACTCAGCTCAGCCTTTTAGGTCACCTTCAGGTGACTGACATCCAGTGTGTGTGTGTGTGTGTGTAGAAATGCTTGTAAGAATGGATACATTTAAGTGAGGTCAAAATGGCAAATCAGTGTGTTAATCTCATATTCCCCACAACTACTTGCTGGCTAACATTAGTGGTAGAAAGTTCTCCTGGAGACATGTGGCCCTGTGTGAGCAATCACCAGACTTGATTACCAACAAAAGTGACTGTGATATGCTCTGAACAAGCTTACTGTGTGCCATTTTCTAAGTGCTTTACATGGGTTAACTCTAAATTTTCACCAAACCCCATGGGACAGGTCCTATTTCAAGGTCAAGTAAGATTAGCAGAAGAAGTGGGATTGGGATCTGGCCACTGGGCCAAGTTCCAGATACTACCCTTGACTCTGGGCTATTTTGTCCTGGAAGTATGTTGGAGCAAAGTATTATTCCTGAAACCACCCTTTATAAACTAATAAAGGGCTGCAAGGTGAGAACAGTAGTAAGGGCTTGGAACTCTGTGAAGGCATGGGCCTAGCTACAAATAATGATAGTAATCAGCCACGGTCCCCTCATTTGCTTGATAATAATCAGCCACTGTTCCTCCTCTTTGCTTCTTTATAATTGCTACTCTGGAGTCACATACCTGGTGATTATAACAATACTTTCTCTGTAGATAACATCAGCTTTTGGAAATGAAAAGTAATTTCTGAGATATCTTCCAGACCTGTGTGAACTGGCTGACCCACCTAGACTAGCAGTCCACACCAAGGAACTGATTCAACTGGAATTGTGACCCCAACCTGGGACCTGACTCAATACAAGAAGATGATTTCTAAACCCCTATAATTTGCCCTGAATCTAACCAATTAGCAAACCCAGTTGTCTAATCCTTTGCCTGCCAATCCATCTTTGAAATACCCGTCTCCAAAGTTCTCAGTGAGGTGGATTTGGGATCTTCTTCCTGTCTCCTCACTTAGTACTCTGCCGAATTAAACCATTTCAGTCATTGGGCAGTGCAACTGAGTCGGTGGGCAACATTCCTCCGGCATTTTCTTATTTCCTGATAGACCCCAGGAATACCTCCAAATTTTATCTTCATCTAATATTATTCTCCTATCCACTGGTTATCATTTTATGAAGTAACTTCCTCAATGTCTTCAACATTAAAAACGCACAACTCTTGGGAGTTAGAAGTTGGCCAGTGTATTAGGGATGGGCCTATACCAGCCCTCCCATGAGGGAGGCGGAGGCACCATGTGCTCTGTCTCCTCCAGATGTAGACACTGAGGCTGGGAGAGACCCACAGCATTTGGAGTGGCAGGCCTAGGACGCTAGCCCATACCTCCTTCACAGCAGGTGGAGAGTGTGACTGACATCTCCTCCAGCCAATCCAGCAGTGACAGGAGGTTCCAGAAGGCTGTGCCATGGGGACAGCCCTCCATTTCCTGAGCCTCCCTCTTTCCCCTTATTTGTTGGAGACTCTTTGCTGGATTTATACCAAATTTCTAGAATGTTCCTGCTTTTTAATAAAGGAGCAGCACTGCCCTGTGCTTCCTGCTTCTTATTCAAACCAAACTCTGGTTGCCACAAACTTCTTCCAGCTCATCTCTTCTCCAAAGCCCCTACTGCCTGACTGTCTGCCTGGCTAGTTCCTCTAACCAGCCACCACAGAGATGGAAGGAGATGCACCACAGAGATGGAAGGAGATGCACCACAGAGACGGAAGGAGATGCACCACAGAGACAGAAGGAGATGCACCACAGAGACGGAAGGAGATGCACCACAGAGAAGGAAGGAGATGCACCACAGAGATGGAAGGAGATGCACTACAGAGATGGAAGGAGATGCCACCATACAGATGGAAGGAGATGCCACCATGAGGATGGGAAGAGGTGTGACCACAGGGATGGAAGGAGATGCCACCACAGAGATGGAAGGAGATGTCACTACAGACATGGAAGGAGATGCCACCACAGAGTTGGAAGAAGATGTTACCACAGGGATGGAAGGAGATGCCACCATACAGATGGAAGGAGATGTCACCACAGAGATGGAAGGAGATACCACCATAGAGATGGAAGGAGATGCCACCATACAGATGGAAGGAGATGCCACCACGGGGATGGAAGGAGATGCCACCACAGAGATGGAAGGAGAAGCCACCACAGAGGTGGAAGGAGATGTCACCACAGGGATGGAAGGAGATGCCACCATACAGATGGAAGGAGATGTCACCACAGAGATGGAAGGAGATGCCACTATGGAGATGGAAAGAGATGCCACCATACAGATGGAAGGAGATGCAACCATACAGATGGAAGGAGATGCCACAACAGAGATGGAAGGAGATGCCACCACAGAGATGGAAGGAGAAGACACCACAGAGATGGAATGAGAGGTCACCATACCAAACGAATGAGAACACACCACAGAGCTGGAAGGAGCCCCCCCCACCCCCCTGGAAGCAGATGACACCACAGTGCTGGAAGGAGATGCCACCACAGAGATGGAACGAGATGTCACCACAGCGATGGAAGGAGATACCACCACAGCGATGGAAGGAGATGCCACCACGGTGATGGAAGGAGATGCCACCACAGAGATGGAAGGAGAAGCCACCACAGAGGTGGAACTAGATGTCACCACAGGGATGGAAGGAGATGCCACCATACAGAT
>CAUYPK010122986.1:0-24109 GCA_963574355.1 Loris lydekkerianus | reverse complement strand
GGGGCACAGCTTCAGAGAATGGGCTTGTGGAATTTTTAACTCTAGGCAAGTCAACTCTGCGTGTGGGGGGGGGGGGGGGAGAGGGGAGGGCCAGGTCTCTTAAGCCTCTGGAAAAAAAGCAAGCCATTTTAAACTCACACTGAGTTCACTTTGTGTGCTTGATGTAGGATATGTTTATTTCTAAATATTATCCTACAAGGGGACACATTCAAACTATAGTAACTAACAAGTAATCATCTTTTGTTGCCCTAATACAGTGGTTCTCAACCTTCCTAATGCCTCCCAATGCCGCAACCATTTAATACAGTTCCTCATGTTGTGGTGACCCCCAACCATAAAATTATTTTTGTTGCTACTTTATAACTGTAATTTTGCAACTGTTATGAACCGTAATGTAAATATCTGATATGCAGGATGTATTTTCATTGTTACAAAGGGGTTGCTACCTACAGGTTGAGAACTGCTGCCCTAATAAGTATAAAAATACTCCAAGTATTGGGTGTCTATTTTTAATATTTAAAAAAAATGTTTAACTATAAAAGGTCTTCTATTCTGTGCTCTATAAACATTTACCTCTCAGGCCATCCTGAATATGTGTTGGCTCTTCAAAGATTCAGTAAAGCTGGCTGGGCATTGTGGTGGGCTCCTGTAGTCGCAGCCGCTGCAGGAGGATTTCTTGAACCCAGGAGTTTGAGCTATGATGATGACAACATGGCATTCTACCCAGGGTGAAAGAGTGAGACTCTCTCAAAATAAATAAATCAAATAATTAATCAAGTTTTTAAAATTAAGATCCAGTGACGCTTATGCTGTGCAGAGAAGAATGGTAGAAGCAGGAACTGTTTCCTGGAGAGAAGCGCCTAGTGCAGAGCTAGTTCCCATTTAGGGAAATGTAGAGGAACCCATAGTTTCAGCACTGCCTGAGAATTAAGTACACACATCAATCAAGCTGCTAAGTCTTATCCCCAGTTAATATATACTATAATAAAATATTAACAAAGCTAAATCAAATGAGTTTTTAGTTTAGCTGTGTAAGTGGAAAGCAATTTTGAGGTCTGTTGCATAAAGAATTTCAGTTCCGTGGTGCAGTAGCAAATAAATGGGCTTGGGAGTGGACGGCGGGAGGCAGGAAGAGAAATCCCGTCAGCTCGTTGCTGTCAGCTGTCTTTAAGACCAGCAGCATGGCTTTGCCTTGTTTCCTGACAGTTGGATTTCAAGTTCTGCTTTACAAAATGAATTTGTGTTAATATTAGGGAGTAAATTTGAGGAATCTGTCCTGTGCTGTGAGTAATATGTAGTAACTAATAGTAAGGCTCTGTAATAGTCCAGTATTGGTTTTTTCGTAATAAAATAATCACAAATGTCTAAATCTTCTATCTCCCACAGGAAAGCATTTCCATGCCCTCTGACGGGAGTAATTTAGCAATATCATAGTTGAGCACTTAATTAGTCATAAATGTGAAGGGTAAGATGTGATGAATTCTTCCTCGATGGACATACTAAATATTTTAACCAAGTTGATGACGTAAAGTAAATTAAGGTAGTGAGATCACTTACTACATTGGTTATGAGCAGTTTAAAATACACCTTGTGTCCCACATGCCCTTAGATGATTATGTGAGTACTTCTGCCATGTGACTAAAGGGTGCACCATTGAGATGTTGACAGACGGGTGTGGGTTTGGGGAGGTGGCATCGTTTGTGAAGATTTTTCAATTTGTTTTGTTTTTTTGCCCGTCACTAATGAGGACCCTTAGCTCTGTATAGCGTTTGCTTGTCAAGCTAATGTGAGAACTCTTTATTCCCTTTTGTTTGGTGTGAGAGTGTTTGTCCCATATCAGGACAAAGGAGGGGACTTGACACCCAAAGCTTTCCTCAACCCTTGGTAGTCTGTTCTTCTGGGAAGATGAACTGATTTGTAAAGTAATGTCAAAAGCTAGAGAATGAAGAGGTAAAAATATAAACAGAAACTCTTTGTAAAACACTCGATTAAATTTCTGGATTAAAAAGGAACTTATATCACGGGGTAGAGGAAACAGGAACTTGAATAGTTTAGGAGTTAACATGTCACTACAGTGACTATTGTGTAGTACTGTAAAAGGCTCAAGAGCCTCCTGCCTGCCATTAGGGAAGGTTGAAACAACTTGTCTCATTAAGTTAAGCTTCTTCCCTCGAGTGTCTTATTTAGCATTAGTTCTCTTAATTCTCTTTCCCTGGTGATTTGGGTAAAATGAAACCACTAAAGGTAAAAGGTTGACGCAATCCCAAATTTAGTAATCTATCACCTTACTTTAGTGTATCTGAGTGTAATTCCCAGCAGTTCTTCGTGAATTCATTAGAAGAGAGCAAGTCATTAAAAGTTAATAAGAAACTGTTTGTTTCTGTGCATGTGAATAAAACCTCTTTGTAAGTCTGACATTCTCTCCCCATCATGAAAACCTCGCTTTTAGCCAATATTCATTTTCTCTCTCTCTAGGTTACTTCTGGATGGGGCACCTCTGATAGCAATTCACAAAGCCAGGTATTACAAGAGGAAAGATGGCTTAGCCCTAGGGCCTGGGCCATTTGTGACTGCTTTAGAGTATGCCACAGACACCAAGGCCACAGTAGTGGGAAAGCCAGAGAAGACGTTCTTTTTGGAAGCATTGCGGGGTATTGGCTGTGAACCTGAGGAGGCCGTCATGATAGGAGATGTAAGTAGAAGAGCCCGGGAGGTGCTGTGGACTCATCTGTCATGATGGGGAACTGCTTTAGGGAGGCAGACCTTCTGTTATGATGGTATGGTATAAACAGCTGCCTATAAAATAGGCTTCCTCATAGATGTTAGTGATATTTTTCTAAAGATCTGAAATTTTTATTATTTCAGACATTTCTCCCTAGAGTAATGGGATATATATAAAACATAGAGATAAAATTCAAAAAACCATCTATTAGAAGTCAATTAAATGCTTTATGTGTCTTTTGGAGGAAAACCCTGACACAATTTTTTTGAATGTTACTGATTCAGAGAACAACCTATACCTAAAGAATTCTACCATCGGCTCAGTGCCTGTAGTACAGTGGTTACGGTGCCAGCCACATACACTGAAGGTGGCGGGTTCGAACCCAGCCGGGGCCAGATAATCAACTGCAACATAAAAGGCGGGCATGCGTTGTGGTGGGGGCCTGTCCCACCTACTTGGGAGACTGAGGCAAGAGAATCACTTAAGCCCAAGAGTTGGAGGTTGCCATGAGCTGTGACGCCACGGCATTCTACTCAGGGCTACATAGTGAGACTCTGTCTCAAAAAAAAAAAAAAAAAGAATTCTACCATCATTGATCTTTTTTCTTGGCACGTTCTTTAAAGAAGAACCCCAAACAGTGGACCACAGATAGCTAAAGCTATTGATCATCACAGCTCTTAGAGTGACAGGGCTGACCCTGGTTATGATTAGAGGCCCTGGTTGGTCACTGTGGCCATGAGTATACTGGGCAAACATTATTTCCTGTGTGTCATGATGGGGAAGGAGCTGGTAAGCACACTGCCTCATGGTAAGTTGGTGACAAGGATTATATTCAATTTTTAAATAATGACATGTCAAGCTGGGAGGTACCATCATGACTATTCTAAACCTCTTCATTTTATAGACTGGGAAACTGAAGTCCAAAGAGGTCAATTTTCACATCGAATTCCCACAGCTAATTAGTAGCACAGCTGGAAGTAGATAGAACCCAAGCTTCTGGACTCTCCCAGAGGTCTTGTGATGGTGGAAGTGTATCACAGTCCTCCTGATTTCATCTTCTATTGCTATAAGCATTCCCCGGAAATCAAATAGGATAATCATTGAACTCAGTAGTATCTGAGAAACTGTCTTTTCATTCACACCTGTTCCTCTTAGCAAGCCTTAATCTGCCTTTCTTAGACAAATGTGTCTGAAGGAGTGGTTATCTCAGATGGAGACTTGAGAATTCTTTATCCCAGGAGTGCTGGTACTGGGACAGGATGGAGGTGGGAAGGGCACGTGACAGCTGTGCTCAGCTGAATGGGAGATTGTTGTCCAGGAAAGTAGAAGCTCTTACCCTCCTTTTCTTCAACTACTTCCCCCCCACCCCTTCCTTCCTCTTCTCCTGCTCCCTCTCCCTCGTTTCTTCTTCTTCAACTGGATAAGTTTAGCTCTAACAGCAAATGTTTAAGTTGGATCCTGAATGAAGATTCTTACATTCTGAAACTCATTGCCAAGGGCTGTTGTTGAGCAATATTAGTGATTTTTGAGGGGAAAAAAACCTTTCCTCAGGCATGATCTGAATGAATCCTGTTCACAGACAGGACGTGGCAGAATTGATTTTCTCGATATTTCTTCCAGTCCTTGGATTTTTAATTACCTTGCATTCATTATTACACTCAAGCAAATATATTTATCCCTGTCTTGAATAAGAATTGTGTAAAGGAGCTCCTTTTTCATGCTCATCTGTTATTCCCAAATGTGAAATGAAGATCAGACAGTCGCAGGTTCTATTTACAGGTACTGATTGGACTTGATGCTAGCTAGCTGTTATGGACAATGGATGGAAAGTAAGGATAGTATGCTACATGGGCTAAAAAAAAAATCTGTCTTCTGAATCTGTTTCATTCATTGCAGTTGGATTTACTTTAAAAGCTGCCAAATAGGTAGAATGCTTTTTTTCCATGATCTGTTTAAAGAGGAGGTAGGTGTATGTGTGGCAGAGCATGAAGAACATGACTTTGCTTTCTGTGTTTGGTTACTAGGATTACAACTATTTTGTACACTTTCCCCCTCTGTTACTTTCTCTTTCTAAATGTGGTATGCTTCCTCAGAGCATTGCATGTGGGTCTGCCCTTTTTTACATCTTCCTCAACCATGGGATTATAGTTGGCCATCTAGCCTAGTAAATCTAAGTTGGTGAGGTTTGCTGGCTAGCTAACTGAAAACACTGGACTAAATACTTTCTTACTGCTTTTCTAGGATTGCAGGGATGATGTTGGTGGGGCTCAGAATGCCGGCATGCTGGGCATCTTAGTAAAAACTGGTATGTATCTTCTATATAAGCCTTTTGTAGGCTCAGTACCTGTAGCTCGAGCAGCTAAGGCACCAGCCATATGCACCAGAGCTGGCAGGTTCGAATCCAGCCTGGGCCTGCCAAACAACAATGACAACTACAACCAAAAAGTACCCAGGTGTTGTGGTGGGCGCCTGTAGTCCCAGCTACTGGGGAGGCTGAGACAAGAGAATAGCTTAAGCCCAGGAGTTGGAGGTTGTTGTGAGCTGTGATGCCACAGCACTCTACCCAGGGTGACAGCTTGAGGCTCTGTCTCAGAAAAAAAAAAAAAAAGCCTTTTGTAAAACATGATGGCTCAATACCTAATTGCTTAAAGAACGATCTTTTCAGAAATGGCAGAGCCCTGAGCACTTTTATTGTTTTTCTGCCACAAAGCAGAAATAAAATGGGTTTAGGATTATAGGGAAAAAGACAGAGAGAGGGGGCCTGGCTGTATAAACTTGATCAGGACTCAGGTTTTTTAACACTTATCCAAAGAGAATCATACGTAGTACATACAATTCACCGCACCGGAATGGAGCAAAGGACCATGGATTCTGGTGAGCTGTAAAAATACCTTTTATTTGTGTTTTGGCTATAAGATGATGAAGTTCATGAAATTCATCTCTTTAGGAACTGGCCAGCTAAGTGATCTGATTCTTTGTGTTACTATTTTTTACTTTTAGTTCTTCTTTTTTTTTTTTTAATAAATTTTCTAATTTTTTTTTTTTTTTTTTTTTTTTTTTTTTTTAAGATGGAGTCTTGCTCTTTCTTGGACTGAGCTCCTGAGCTCAACTGATCCATCCACCTCAGCCTCCCAAAGTGCTAGGATTACAGGCGTGAGCCACCACAAATGGCTGTTTTGTACTTAAAAATATATACAAAATTTTTTTCTTGTCTTTTCACTTACTGTTTTTAGTAATTAAAAGTTTAGGAAGTTATATCCTACACCAAAATTGTATGGTTCCTCATATAAATTTAGGGAAAAGGAACAATCTTGCTAAGGGGGTATTTAGCTAATACAGTATTATGACTACCCTGGGCTGGATAAGTGTCATGGTCCTGATCGCAGCTCTGCATTGACTAGCTGTGCAAGACTGTGTTGAGACTCTTCCCTTCTCTAGGCCCTTCAAGAGTGATGGGGTCGGCCTGGTCCCATCTGGCCCTCATAATAATCCATGTGGAGTCCTTTCAAGGTAGGGAAAGAACAAGCATGGGACCTGTGAGTAGGGTGACTACTGTTGCTTTAGGAACTTAGAAGTTTTTTTTTTTTTAATCTATAGTGAAGAGGTCCCTGCCCTTTACCCTACCTCCAGATGACCTCTGCTATGTGTGGAATAGCACATGACAGCCAGAAAATCTTTTCCAAGGATTGTCACTGGGCTCTTAGAAATCAAATAGTAGACAGAAGGTTCCATAGATGTCTGTCTCTGTGAGTTCATTTGCCTGGTTTCCTATAATGGTAGTTTCCTATAAATTGGTAGTTTTAAACAGTAACAGTAAATTTTCCCTTTTGTGAACAGCCTATTACTGTTCACAAAAGGGAAAATTTAAGCATAAAAGTTATGAAAGGGTTACCATTGGGAAGTTTTTAGAAAAAGTAACTGTGATGTTGTTGAGAAAGTGGTTGTATAAAAGCTATGTATTTTGACTTTAAAAATAGAAATAAGAATATGTAATTGGAGCTATAATTGAATGAGAAATATGTGGCAAGGTTCCATAGGAATTAAGACTGAAAAAACCATCTTCTTGTTGTGGGGCCTGGAGTGAACCACTGGAGCCTTACAGATATCGGCTGGAATCTAATTGCTCTAGAGTGAAAACAGTGGGTTTTTGTCATTTCTCTGTGAAAGTGATCTTCCCCTTGCTAGGAACATTATAATACTCTTATGATAGAAGCACATAAAATAAAGTTAAGAAAAATAACCACACTCCCCTGTATCTTTATATTCAAATTATTGCCTTCTGCAGTTTTATTTTCTGGTTATTAAAGAAAACTTCAGGTAACTATTTTTGCCCGTGTGTATTATTCTCCTGAATGTTATCTTTCCTTGCTCGTGTGAGTAAGGATTTACACTAAGCTGCACAGTGCGACCTATCCCAGCTCCCCCCGGCTGGTCTCCACTGGCTCTGCCTTTTCTGACTGGCAGTTGGTTGTGACCAGCCTACCACGGAGGCATCAGTTTAGTCTTAGAGAAGCCAAGAGCATAATGTAATCACACCCAAAATGTGTAATTAGTAAAGCGGCTAAGTCCAGCTCATGAAAACAGGCATATTTGTACTGTTGATTTTTGGTCACGAATATACCCCCTGTTCTAAAAGCACGCAGAACAGCCAGCTCCATGGATAAGTGGTAACTTGTGCAGTGCAACACTGCTAGGCTTCCCTGTGTCTAAAAGGTACTGTAAATATTTTAATGCATAGTCAACAGTAAACACTTTTTGTGGATAATCTTGACCGGTTGTGTTTCTCACTGGGCAACACAAAGTAGACGCTCAGTGTACTTTGCTGATTTATTTGGTAATAAGGCTTTTTGGCTAATCCTAACCAGAATATATTTCTGTTTATCGTGTACAACAATCCTTTAGGAAAAAAACGGGATGTCTCTTTGTCTTATAGCATCAACCTAGCCTCCTGTATCCTCCCTCCACTCATCATTTACCCACAGGAAAGCACAAGTCGCTGCCCGGAGTAATTCCGACTGCTTCCCTGGCTCAGCAGACACAGCTGAGCACCTGCTGTGTGCAGGCACAGTGCTAGGACCAGAGCATATACCTAAGCTAGTTGTGTCAATCTGTATTTAGGAGCCCCACCTGCCGAGCCAGACTAAGCAAAAGCATTCTAGAAACCCTAATTCCATGGGGAAAAAAAAAAAAATTATGTACTTCCCCCTTAGGCCAGGAAGTAGGTCGTATAGCAGTAGTCAGTCACTAGTTTGCCTATGAGACCAAGTAGAAACCTTGCAGAGGAGTTTATACTTAATAGGATTTCAGCTTGAGAAAAAAACTCAGTGGAATTTGCTACATGGACCATATTCTGGGCAGGTGCCTTGAGAGTGCCCATGTGAGTGAGGTACATATTAATTACCTCTGTACATTTGATGCGGGTTCCTTTCTGGTAAGACTTGATAGTCAGCAAGGTAAGAGAGGAAGCGTCTTCAGCACAATACAAATGTGTGGAAAGTAGAGGTTTTCAGGCTTTGCGTTTGCCAAGTGCCTTAAAGCAGTAGTTGTAGAAAATGGTGGGCCTGTTGTTGTGGGAACTGGGCTTAGGCACAGAAAAGTGGAGAAGGCAGAACATACAGCAGAGATCACAGAAAAAGGGATGAGAGAACAAGGAGAGAGGTGCAGAGGCAGCCCTGTGGCTCAGAGCGGAGCGGCATTCTACACGTCCTCCCTCCATTCCTCCTTCCATCCAGTCTTTAAAAAAATATTTATGGAGTAGGGTGGCACCTGTGGCTGAGTGAGTAGGGCATATACCAAGGATGGTGGGTTCGAACCCAGCCTCAGCCAAACTGCAACAAAAAATAGCCAGGCCTTGTGGCAGACACCTGTAGTCCCAGCCACTTGGGAGGCTGAGGCAAGAGAATCTCTTGAACCCAAGAGTTTGAGGTTGCTGTGATTTGTGATGCCACAGCACTCTACCAAGGGCAACAAAATAAGACTCTGTCTCTAATATACTATACTATATACTCTGTCTATATACACACACACACACACAAATATATATAATATTTATGGAATGTTTACTGTGTGCTAGTCACTGTGTTAGGTGTTGGGAGTACACTGGGGCATAAAGAACACAAGAGTTCCTGCTCTCAGAGAGCTTCCCGTCTTAGATGTGAGACAGACATTCAATAAATGCATAATTACAAATTGTTCTAAATGTTGTAGAGGAGAGTGAATAACACCGCAGGGATCCAATTTCAACGGGAAGAGGGGGAGAGAGGCTGACCTGAAGCATGCAGAAGGTAGTCATGTGAGAAGAATGTTCCAGGCCTAGGGAATAGCAAGTGTGAAGCCCTCAAAGAAGCCAGGTCCAGCCTAGTTACTGCAGCCTGGTGAGCATGTAGCACGTGCTAAGCTTAGAGGGTGGCTTGGCCAGATGGCAGCGGGGCTGGAAGGCAACAGTAGAGGTTCTGGATTCTTCCTGAAGGGCATCAAGACCCATTAAAGGTGTTTAAATAGGCACCATGTGCCTTCTGGTTTACATTTGCAGAAGTTCTCAGTGACCACTGTACGGGATGATTGCTCTGCTGTGTTGGGCCAGGGACAGTAGGCTATCTTGAATTCGAGATACTGGAGAGTTAGGCCGCAAGCCTGTCATGTGGCGCCTGCCTCATGGCTTACCCTGCCTGGCCCAGCCGGGGAGCATCCTTCACAGTCTCCACCCCAGCCCTGGACACTTGGCCCCCGCCTCAGCCTGGGAGCAGCACCCGCTGTTCCCAGTCATCCTCCAGAGCCGAGTCAGCTGCCCTCGGGGGTCTGGGCCTCCCTTTTAAGATACGGGTTTAGTCACCAGTCTATCATTACGGTTGAAGGCGGGGCAAAGAAAATTTTGTCAACTAGAAAGATTTGAAGGGAACTTCAGCTGTCCAGTGACCTGGTACTGGTGACTGTTCATTCTGGGAAAATGCTGAGAGTGACATTTCTTTGCATGGTGTCATTGCATCCTAAAGCCTCAGTACAAGGTGCTTTGGGAAACAAGCAGCCCTGATTCTCTAGTAATTGTGAGGGTGGTTCCGTGGTGGCTGGTTGCTCTCAGGCTGTTATTAGTTTGGCATTCTGGCGGTAGCCTTTGTTCACTGGCTTTACTTTCATTTCAGGGAAATACCGAGCAGCAGATGAAGAAAAAATTAATCCAGCTCCTTACTTAACTTGTGAGAGCTTTCCTCAGGCTGTGGACCACATTCTGCAGTATCTACTATGAACCATTGTGTGCATCTGAAGCAACTTGAAACGCAGCTTTTAGTGTCTGGAACGAATCCCTTACCAGCTCAACGCCAGCACCACAGACACACACCACTCCGTGCTGATGGTGTTGTAACCCTCTTTTATTGTGCATTAATTAGAAAGGTATTGAATTGCAACCAGCAAGTAAGCTTCACTAATCCCTTTTGTTTTATTTTGTAACAAAAGATGAGACCCAAAAAAAGGGAAAGCTGAGGTTTTTGTGCCATTCCTTTTAAAATATTCATCAGGTTGGGCAGGCCTGGGAGGGAGAAACTACTACAGAGGAAATGTTCTCTGCTATCTTCTCACTGGAAAACAGGGAGGAGAAATTCAGACTGTAAATAAAATTGAATGGTGGTTTTTAAATTATAAAGTAATCCATTAAAAGGTGCATTAGGCTGTAGTTTTAATATTTAGTTCAACTGTGAAATCCATCAGAAGTGCCAAGGAGAGTATGAGACATAAGCAGCAAAGTGAATTGTCCTATAGCCCAAGAGATACAGGAATTTGCTTTGTTGAAAACTGGATTTTCTACTGTATTCCCAGCACGGGTGACTTCTTTTTCTCTTCATTAGCCAGAGATGACTAATTTAAATTTAGAACCAGATTTTAATTTAAAATAATATTTCCATTAATAACCTATTCATTGCAGATACCTATTATACTGTGTAACAGTTGTTTTGGAAATTTTATGTAAAATTAAAACTATCAGTATTTTACAGATGTTTTAATTAGACATTGTTATTAACAGGAACAGTGCAGAAACTAAAATCAAGCCTTTAATGTCCTATAGACCATGCATTTTTGAAGTTAGTGTCCACCAGGGTCCTATTAACTGTACATTTGCAAGATTTCATTATTTTTGCCTCTGATACTATGGGAAAAATCTTTTAGACGCTTTTGGGACAGATTCAAGCTTTTATGTACTTGGTTACTACAGCTGTAAAATGAAATCTTGTCTTGTAGAATGGATTATTCTTATGTTAAACCCACCAAAATGAAGGGGACTAAATAGGTAATGATTTTCCTAGTGCATTTGCATAGTGTGATAATCCTGGGCCTCCGCAGTTGTTTTATGGGGCTCTTGGGCATTGAATTATTAGAATGTAATTGTACATCATTGTAGTGTTCACCTTATTGAAACTCGTACACTGATGTTAATGAGCTTCGGGTTTTGATGCTTGTTTAGAGATCAGCTTGGTCTTAGAAGGAAGGGGAGCTAAATAAATGGTAGTCTGCTGAGCACTCTGTTCTTGTTTTTGCAAATACCCCAACTTAGAACTTACACATCTTAGGCTATAAAAGACAGATGTAGTATGAGTAACACTCCAAATCAGAAGGATGAGTGGGGAGGCCAAGTCTCCTTGCCTCTCACACCTCTTTTTTTTTTCTGGGAAACAGAGATAATGATAGTATCTACCACACAGGCTTGGTGTGAACATTAAATGCATGAACCACATGTCAAGTACTTAGAACAGAATTGGGCAAATGGTACATGCTATGCATTTGCCATGATGATGGTGCAGGTGAGCAGGACTGTCCACAGTTAGTAATCTGAAAAGGGCTGGTAAAATTGATCTCCATAGTTATCTCAGTGGAAGGTCTTTCTGAGGATTAAGAGGGATACCCTGCTAAATCCAGACTTCTCAAGGCAAAGCCACTACAGAGAGAATTTCACACAGAGTGCTGTGTGGCACTTGGCGGGTAGGCTGTGCTCAACTTTGGCCTGTTTCCTGGGTGCCTGGGTCAGTTTTGCCGTGGACCAAGTATTCTCAAGTGTTTACTGGTTACTGTGCACTGAGTGCCCTGATTGTCATGGGAAATGGGTATGTAAGAAAAGGGGGGGGGTTCCCTTGAGGACCCTTTCTAGTTGAAGAGCTAAGGGGAATATACAAGACATTGCTCAACAACACTGTGAAGAGCCAACTCCAGTGTCTCCTTGTTTGACGTCTTCTCCTTGATGTCCCCCAGATAGGACTGCATCTCATTTTTTTAATATCTGCTGCAACACAGGCACTCAGATGGCTAGTGAACCAATGTAAACTGTAAACATTATAAGAATTCAATGCTAGAAAGCATAGATGTGGGTAGGGAGGAGAAACAGTTGCATTTTAGACTTGATGCCTGTAGGGTAGCCCCCATTAGACACCTGGAGGTAATGGATCTGGTGCTCTGCGGGTTAAAGCTAAAGCTCTAACGTCACTGATGACTGAGGAAGTGAACAGAGGAGTGGGTAAGATCTGCGCATAATGTACCCAGCTGGGAGAAACAGCCTCTCTCCTTTCCTCCATCCTTGTACATTCTACCTGTGGGCCATGAACATCTTTATTTGAGATACTTATTAAACATACAGGCTTGCTACCCTGAGCACAGATTCATGAGGATAACTAAAAATCTGTAACATTCAATCAATATTAGTCATGGCTCATTACTCTGTCACGGGCCTCATGGAGGAAATTTAATAACTGAAGTATCTGAAGGGCCTCATTTTCCAGCCATCCCATTTAAAGGGCTATCTTGTATTATCCTTAAGGACAGTGTTTGCATCAGTTTTACTGTCATCCTGTTCTGGGCCAGAAAAGGGACCAGGTGACATCTTGGGAATAGAGAGGTTATTAGAGGACACCCATTGTTAGGAGTTGGTCATCTCAAATCTGCTGGGCGCCAGGTCCATGTGCAGTGGGAGGAGGGCAAAGCCAATTCAGGGGAGGACAGACAGTGGTCCCACCCACTTCTCCCAAGCCTCCAGAGTCGCCCAGCTTTGCAGGCACTCTACCTCCTACTGTTCTCAGTATCAGAGCCGATGACCAGGACAGCAAAAGGGTGCTAGCTCACCCCACTCTAAGTGACAGTTCTACCAAACTTTACTGCTGTGATATCAGAAAATCCCTGGAAATGATAATGTCTGTCACTTCACCTTTTAAAACTTAAAGTAGCACGTTGAACAGAGAAGTTAAAAATGCCTACATTGATTATGTGCAATTGGTTTTGGATCAATGGTTCATGTAGAATAAAACTGAAGTCCTTGGGCACCTATAATAAAGAATTTGAAAACTGCACTAATGTGTTTCACTAAAACCCTACCTTGAAAAGTAGGATACCTTTATGACATAAGCAGTTGTTTGCATAGGGATGTGTTTGTATGACCAAATCAAAAAGACTTTCTTCTTCGGCATAAACACACAAGGCCTCTGCTGACTTGTGTATCAACCTGTCATCAATGCTTTCTGTCCCAAAGCATGTTGCCATCTTTAAGGAGCAGCAGCAAGGTCCCAGAGCACCAGAAATCATGTGTCTTAATACAAACTGTCTTAATGTCAATTTTGAATTACTTTTTGCAGTGCTTACCTGTCATACAGAGCTCAACTGTTTGTTTCACTGGCTGATGTGCCTGAGAAAATCAGATATTTATTAAATATTCCCTGTAGTAAAAAGCAGGAAGACAAAGCTGAATGTACTTCTTGCTCCTAGGTTGCATGTCTTCTAGTTGGGGAACTGAAGCAGGCAAAGATACATCTGATGATACAAAGTGCTCCGACAAGTTCAAAATGGTTTTGTATAAATCCTCTCGGTGAAGATACCACCTGCAGAGAGCTGAGTGTGTGAGTACAGAAGCCACAACTTAGCGTCTGAAGCACATGCAACGCTCAGCCTTTGGCCTATGCCATCTTAAATAATGTTTTATTCATTCAGTAGGAATGGGAAAAAAGTACCACAATTATGCAGCTTACATTTGAGGGAGGTAAACAGGCAGTGATACATATGCACGTACACGTCCACCTAAAGCAGTGAGACCTACCCATAGCGATGAAGTAGGGGCACAGCCAGGAGGAATGTGGTTTGGTGCACCTGGGCCTCTGCAGGTGATCTGAACGAGTGGGAACAGCCATGAGAATTCTGCAGGCAGACAGTTAACCTTAGTTGCCAACATCTGAGATTGCATCAGGAGATTCAAATGCAAATCAATTACAGGGTTTTCTAGGATAATTGGAGGACCTGGCAATGTTGGGTGCAAATGTCCATGTTCATTTGGAGCTGAGTCACTGCTGTGTCCTTTGAGGAATCCCTGGCTCTCTCCAGCTCACCACAGTTTTCACCTCCGCCTTTCCTTACATTCAGCTTACTTGACTCATTTGCTACCATGTTTCATGCTCCTAGAGGCCTTTGAGTTGTCCCTTCTGCTTTAGAAGAAAAGACCACATGTTGGGTTAAGTTAAATCTTCCAACAGCTACCAGGCCAATCTCCTATATAAATTTACACTTTTAGGGTACTTTAAAAAAATAACCATAACCAACCTCTAAAACATAGCAGGTAAATCCTATGTGTTGGTCTTTTTTTCTCAAAGCTCCACTAAGATAAGAGTAAAGAAATGAAGAATGTACGAGCCCTACAGGACAGCTCACAAGAGGATAGTAGAGGAGCTGCCAGTGGACAAAAAACTAACAGTAATTGGGAAGGTGGGAAGTGAGTGGCATGTTTTTAACTAAAACCAGTGCAAAGGAAAAACCTAAATTCATCCTCAAGGCTTAGAGGTAGCAGGTAGAAAGTGAGGAGCCAGGCAGGGTTGAAAAGTGAGGAACTGGTTAAAAGTTGGAGCCCCAGAAACTCGCCCCCACCCACAGCAGCCGAATGACCATCCCTAGCCAAGGCAAGAGTGGGATTTTTCCATTATTCTCTGGAAAAGTGGAACCATGGAATTAAGGCCTCCAGGACAGTGGGCATGGTGGTGGGCCCTAGTGAAACGCAGGGCTGGGAACAGGAATGAGGTGTGGATACGCTCCTTCTACAGTGCTCCTCTGGTCCCTGCTCCCTTGGGACACCAGGACCGGAGTGGGGATAGAGGGAGTTGAAAGCTTATCTGGTACGTTTGGCCATTTGGAAAAGAATGCTGATGGGCACCTGACGGATCTGCAGAGTCAAGGATTTTTGCTCATGAAGAAGTCTAAGTCCACCTTAAACTGAAATCTTTTCTATTTTAAAATTGTTATATAAGGTATATTTTCAGTGTGCTACGTTTTCCACAAAATGACATTTTAAGAGGCATTTGAGAATAATCCACTCAAAACAATACCAAAAAAAAAGTGCTTTGCTTTTGCTTAAAAGGGTAAAATCCTTTGGAATACTTAGCTATCAAAAATGCCCCCTTTCCTGGAAGTTTGTACCCTCTGGAGGAATCTGCCTACAGGGGTGAAGAAAACAAGGCAAGGAAAATGATAGATAATTTTCCACAGGTATGATGAGACCTAGTGTAAGAGAGAAGTGGCGTTACTTAGTGGAAGCCTTCAAAATGTATCAGGAGTTGAAAGCAGATCCCTCGGATTGTGGGTTTCTGAGGCAGATACTTCTAAACTGCTTATAACTACATAAGAAAGGGGGGAGCCTGAGAACAGGGAAGACTCTAGCTCAGGTGCCCCATTCTGAGACCCTGCTTAGCATCTGAAGCAAATACAGCACTCAGCCTCAGACAAGGGTGTGGCAATGGAAAGAGAAGGGCATAGCACCCAGAGTGTGAGATGTGAAAAGTGTCAAAAGACACCTGGGGGTCAGAACTCCATACACTCAGGTGGGGAGCTGGTGGTGATGGTGTGTAGTCACCCCTACGATTAGCTCTGAAATCAACATACTCTGTGACAGTTCTAAGCAGGGCTATTTTGGTTGGGGGTGGCTGGTGGGGGTCAGAATTAGGGGAGCTGATGTAATTCAGAATATTGTCAAGAATGAAAGAGAAGCAGACACATTTCCTCCACCACGCCTCCCTTAACCACCTTTGAACTGTTGCGGGGTCAGTCTGTCAAGCTTAACTGCTAGCTGGTTGCCCCAAGTCAGCCCCAACCTGTGCATGGCCAACACAACTTTTCTAACTACAGCTTTTCCTCCTAAAGTTCACAAATGAGGAATATTGCAGGAAATTGTTCATGAAAATTTTATGAAATCTAATTGTAAGGAAAATTTCCATTGTCTGACCTAACAGCACACACACATATGTACTTGAAATCTTCACCATTCTGCTGACTTCAATAATGATAAATTAATGAAAATATCTCAGAGTCCCAAAGAATACAGTTGTTGAAATTAATCCAGTCTTTAAGAATAACTTTCTGTTTTTCATTCCACTCATTAAGTTATTTTCTCACTTACACTAATAAACTTGGGGACCTCTGAAAAGCTCCTCCCTTTCTTCTTAGCGGCCAGGTCAGGGTGAATGTGATTTCAAACAGACTCGAACTCTCTTTGCCAGGCTGAGTATCTCTGAGTCATGTTCTTTGCTGAAGGTTTGGTGTGAGCTAGCACATCCAAAAAGTCGGCAGTGGTCACTGTATCCAAGTGGATCCCAGGTAAATTGCTGCTCTCTAGGTTAAAAACACAACAGCACAAGAATCGAACTCTGGTGATCAATGCTCTTGAAATGCTAATAGACCTTCTTTCAAGACAATGCATAATGCAGCATTCTTAATGGTTAATGCAGCAAAAGGCAAGACTACAGAGGACGGGGTGGGGGGTGCGGGGAAGTTCTTTAATGTGCAACTGAGTTAGCCCCTAAAGGCCAGACAAAAAAAGGTGACTCAAATGTTATTAAAGTATTATTTAGTATTTATATAGTGCTTCAAATGAGTCTAGCCCAGCATCAGAATGTGCCAGAGAAATAAAAGCCTGAGCCCTAAAGAGTTTACCATCTGCGAGCAAAGTCAGTCCCACAAAGAACACCAAAGAAGGAGTGTGCTGAGTGCGTGCAGGGTGATGATCTGACCAAAGAAGTTACTGCAGGTGTAAAGAGCACCAAGAACGGGCTTCCAGCTCCATCTGCTGGCGAGAGCAGGGCTTTTCAACACAAATTTCTCTCCCAAAGCACTTTCGCAGGGATCCCAACCATACCTGACTGGTGATTTTCAAGCATGCTGAAGATCTTCCTCACGGGCCTCATGGCTGCCTCCCTGCAGACCAGCTTAATGTCTGAGCCCGAGTAGCCCTCAGTTTCCTGAAACAGCCACAAACCCAGCCGTTGGTCAGCAGGCAGAATACTGGTGGCCATTACACTCTTACAGGCAGGGCCAGGGATTGGAAGCCCTGTTTAGATTCTGTATCTGTCACCCATGAACACTTGACACAGATTTGCAGATAAATAGTGCTTGAGGAAAAATGCTACAAATGTGTTTGGATAACTTAAGTAGCTGGGGAAAAAATAAACTTCCTAACACCATCCAAAAATATTGTAAGACGCTGGTGAAAGACTGAGGGACCTTGTGCGCAAATCCAAGGATGATCAAGTTTGGTAGGCACCTTTGTTTTTTTAACTGCCCTTGAGAAACCTCAGAGAACCTTGTGTTCAAGTGTTCACCCAAAGCAGGCAAGGCTTCTACCACACCCTGGGAAGGGTCACCAGTAATAACAGAGTAATAACTTTTCTGTTTGTGAAAGATTTTCATTTAATCATTACAATCCTTAGTGGCTTACCTAATGCCCATTTTACAGATGGAGATACTGAAGCTCAGAGAGTAAGTGACTTCCCTGAGGTAACACAGCTAACAAATAGCATGGCCAAGACTTGACCATAAGTTCTGAGTCTAAGCCCTATGCTAGTTCCAGAACCTCACTTTGTTTCTCCATGCTTGAATCTTTCCAAGTGACAAAAAGCTCATTCTTTGATGAAAAAGAGGCCCATTGCATTATTGGGGCAGCTTGGATCTTTTCTAAGTGTCTCAAGGTCCTAATGGTTCATTGTAAGACCCTGTGTAGAAGATGATCACATGGTGGCCCCTTGGCCTGCATGCATCTCCTCCAGGCAGCCCACCTGGCTCAACACACTGTAGTCCAGGTCTGTGCGCAGCTCCAGGGCTGTGCTTTTGCTCACAGGGGGCAACCAGTGGTGGATCATGGCCTGCCTGGCCTCCTGGCTGGGGAGACCAACCAGAATCCTCTTTTCCAGGCGGCGTAACATGGCACAGTCCAGCTCCCTGAAATCACATCAGAAACAGAGCTGGATGGGGCAGCAAACACTTCTTAAGCAACAACTATATTTTAAAAACAAGCTAGGAAGTAATTCTGCATTTTAACTATCACTCTACATCTATGTCTGAGTTGATGGGACAGTTACTTTTTCTCCTGTTTGGAGAAAAAATTGGTATAAGAAAAAGAAGGGAAAAAAAAGAGGGAGGAAAGAGAAGGAAGGGAAGGAAAGAAAGTGGGAGGAGAAAGGAAGAAAAAGACAACAAGACAACATATCCTCAGAAAGAAAGAAACACTCCCCCAAAAAACTTCTCATGCAAAGGACATAGTTTTAGGTGACTTTAATTTGGGGAGGGGACCTAACTAACAGCCACCAAACATGAGTTTATTGCAGTTATAACATGAATTATTCAATCTCATCTTTCCACTGAGTAAATTATTCCTGACAATAACTTGGGCAGTCTTCCAGAGCTCTCATTCCTTCTGGAATGAATGACCACCTCATTCCATTATGCTGGTGGATGTAGGGCCAATGCCCCTTCCTTGGTGCTCAATGTACATGTGAATACCTGGTTCTCACCCCTTTCAACTAGTGGTTTTAGCATCTATTTATGATCTTTGTCCAAATCAGTTATTTCACTAGAGGTTGTAAATGGTGATTTTTGAATATATTTTTCATTCTAAAGGTATTTCAAATTATTGCGGAATTATATAGAACTATTACTCTGTATGTAAAGTAGAGCTTTCCCTCACCAACTAAGGCAATTTGGTTACTCTGAAATCCATGCCTTTTGTCAACAGATCATTTTGAGTGTGTCTATAAACTCTTTATATGTTAGCTTTTCAAGTTCCTTGAGGGGAGGGAAACATTTGTTTGATTTTCTAGGATAGAAATCAAGAAATGCTTGTTCATCAGCCTGGTGTGACCATTTGATAAGTTGTCACAGTAAAAACATCGTCACCAGACATTTCTCATATATGAAGATACTGAGAATGTCCAAAGTGCCCTCCCATTTTTCTTACTCTTATTCTGAATGTATGTTATAATATTTCCTTTTAAATTGGAGAAAAAAAAAAAAGAACCATACTTCCAGGAAGCATATAGGAATCCAAAATTGGACTAACAAAATTTCTTTAAAGATTGTGCCTTTTCTTCGCTTATTATTCCTCTATGCCTGAGCTGAGAATCCAGTCCAGGGCTGCCTCACTGGCAGAAACAATTATTGGCCTTGTTCTTTATCAGTTTTACCTGGTTAAAATTCATCTCACATCAGAGATTCAGCCACCTCTTCCCTTGCACAATCATCTTCCTCTCGAAGCAAACATTTATATCCAAGGCACAGGGTCAAGGAAAAGAAAAGAGCATGCTTCACAACAGAACTTCACCTCCCATTCCAATCCATGCTGTGCTCATCTTTGCTTCAAGTGGCCTTTGCTTGTTCTCACACCCAGTAATAACATGCAGCCAGCAGGCATCAGTAATGATGCCTTGTTTTGATTGGTCAGTGCTCATACCACACTGGTTACTCAGTATTTTGAATATCACCCCTGTCCATAAGCTGCAAAGATACATTGTCCTTCATACCCAAGGACATTGCAGTTGAAGGCTGTCCATGTTATTAAGGTTAAAATAAAAACACTTTCTTGCTGATCAACTTTTAAATTAACTAAGACTGCACTTAAATTTGGGAGTGAAGCCAATCACCTCTGCTGCTTCTTGAAACCCCACTAAAACAATACTGAGGGGGGTTATAAGGGCATAAACCTACAAAAGCAAGGAGAGTAAGAGATGAATTGATGGAAACAAAAATTCTAAAGCTGGAAAGCATAATGGTGAGTAAAAATCAACTTTTCAGAACTGAGAAGCTTCTCTAAATTATCAAAAATGAAAGCCAAGAAACCATCTGATTTGAATCACAGAATCCCCAAGAGACTTGGAATTAGCAGTATCTCATACCTTTAGAGGAGAGGGTCAGGTAGGTTGAAAATAAGGAGATTGGTTGACAGTTTGTATAAGAAAGACTTAGATCACAGATTACTTTCCCACCTCTACTAACGAAGAAACTGCCTCTCCTATTTCTCAGAAGAGGGTAAGGTGGAGCAGAGAGAGGTGGGAAAACAATCCCTCACTATAGATTGTATTGATCAGTGAA
Source organism: Loris lydekkerianus (assembly GCA_963574355.1). Taxonomy (NCBI): domain Eukaryota; kingdom Metazoa; phylum Chordata; class Mammalia; order Primates; family Lorisidae; genus Loris; species Loris lydekkerianus. The sequence continues at coordinate 4,023 of CAUYPK010122986.1, read as the reverse complement.
TGCCCTAAAGCAAGACAGTCACCTCAAAACTGCTTGTGGGCACAAAATAAGTGCAACTCTCTGACAGCCAGGCCTGATGAATGCACTTTTCATGACATCCATAATAATACAATCATACAAGGGAGGAAACGGAGGACAAATGGAATGTACCCAGGAATCATTCTTTATGCCAATATATTTACAGGAAAAAACTTAACCTGTGACAACCCTTAGTTATTTTGAGTTTGGTTATTCTGTTCTCATGTATCCTTTCTTTTGTTTTTTTTTTAGTACTTCCATCACCTCAAAGGTCCAAATAACTAGCAAGCATGAGATACACAAAATGCGTGAAATGCAGCAAAGGCTTACAGACCTCAGAGCCTGGCCCACCAGACCTACACCCACTGCTGGATAAAAGGTGCAGCAGCCACTGGCCACCTCCACAGCTCACATGAGTTCCTTGTGTCTGATCACCCAAGCGCATGCACCAAACTTTCAGGTACCTGTCCAAGTCCCTTGTCCTTTCTCCCCTGTTAAAACACAAGTTTTCTGAAACAGAGGTCATTGCAAGTTTTACAGAATTTGGAAGCAAACATAATTCTAATTTGTTCCTTCAATAGTTAAAGTATATTAAGTGCAGAGTATCTTAGCATGGTAAGAGAAAGCAGCCTTCAGTTTTGCAAGCTGTCTTTGTAGTATGTCCATAACCACCATGAACTGAGTAGTCATGACCATCCTTGAAGAGCAGATTAAGTGATTGCAATATACCCTGGTTACGAATGGAGACCCAATGATTAAAGCATTGTCTTCCACAGAGAGTCCTGTATCAGCTGACCTCTCCTCTCCCTGCAATTCCCACTTGGGCCAAAGTGGTCTGCTTGCCCTTCCATTTTTTCCCATCCTAGTTCTGAGTTTCTAGTCACACCATTTCTTTATGTGGAGCTTCCACTTTGTCTATCAAAAGTCAAATCATGTTTACAGGCCCACATCAAGTGCTCTCTACCTTATAAAGGCTTTTACACACACGAACACACACACACAACAGAGTCTGAGAATTAAGTCCGCAAACTCATCCTAGAAAAAGTGCTACATACCTCATTGCTGAATATCACAGATCACAGCTCGGTAAGTTTTCATAACCTTGGTTTATCAGTGTCTCACAGCTGTGTTCCTGTTGACATGTGTCTTGCTGAGTGGCACTCATTATTGTTTTTGCATGTTTTTGTGTACTGTATAATGACAGCTTTAATGGCCTTTCCAGAAAAAAGTTCCAAAATTGCTTTGAAGGGTGAACTAGGTATTGATGTCAGTGCATAGTTTCCCAAGGGGAGAACTTCAACGGTGACTGTAGTGATATTCAACAATGAGGAATGTAGTACTTTTTCTAGGATGAGTTCGTGAACTTAATTGTCAGACCTCATATTTGTAAGTCATTAGAAATTGCCTCTCCCTGGTGTACAATTTTCTTCTACTCATTGTCTGTCCCAGTCACATGTTGCTGGTTATATCCTGACCTCATAGTTACCTGTGCTCCTGTCTCATCAATTGTCCCATCGGGTTACTAGTTTCCAGCAGCTGAGGATTATGGACCACATGTCTTTGATCCCCTCTCACTCTATCCTGCAGAATACTCAATAGGTACTCAAGAAATACCACTTGCAAGATGAATGAACTTTAGGTGCGGAGGCACTGGCTTTGAGTTAAAGGACATGCTTCTTTAAAATCCTGGAGTTATCTGCTTTGTTGAAAATTAGTGTTTTATAATCATCATTAATTCTCATTAACAGAGAAAAGCAGCATCAATTTGGCTAATGTATTTTAATCTTTAGTGGAAATAATGAGTTCAGGGGATGAGTCATTCAAGTCACTTAGTGGGGCAAAGATGAGTTGACAGGTGTGGCCTCCAGGGGACTCCACTTCTCACTCTGAGCAGGGAGCTCACAGGCGTGAGGCTGGGGGACTCAGCAGAGGAGTCTGCAGCAATCAGTTCAGTTTATGTCCTACTGATGTCTGGGTTGAAAGCATCATTTCTTTATAATGAAGAATGAAAATTACTTCTAATTACTCCAATATCAACAAAGAAGATATATTCCTCAATTACTGTTGCCAAAAAATGTACTATCAAAATGGCGGGAAAAACAGGAAAGGTTTCCAGCAAAAAGACAAAGCAGATATCCAGAAATCTTTTGTTACATAGCACCTTACAAGGCTCAATTAATTATAGGAAATGCACAACTGAACCCATGAGGAGGTGAGGCCAAAATTCTCAAGGACCAAAAACAAAGAAAAAAGCTGAAAATCAAATTAGGCAGTTGAACCATGTTGATGTGGGGGTGTTTACCTCTTGGTTACAAAAGATAGCATAGAAAGTCTTGGGACAATTCAAGATAGAAGGTGGAGTCAAAGCCCACCAGGTAAAGCCAAAAACCAGTTTTCCTGAAGAATGTACACCTACTATGAAAGGGTAGGTTAGGAAATCTCAGTAGCAATGAAATGCATCAAGGAAATTTGTCTGTCTTGCACTTTGAGGTGGGAAAAAGTCTTCACAGATTAAATCAGAATCACAGACCTACCCTCATTGGCATGTTCCAAGAAATCCTAAGCTAAGAAATTAGGTTAAAGTAGTGCAAAGCCTAATGCAGTCAAATGTAAATTTTCTCCAGAGGGACCCAGGAAAGACTCCCATGAATAGAGCCCACTTTATTAATGTTTAAGCTCACCATCTAAAATCACAAAACACATAGCAAACCACCATGAATGAGAGTCAACAGAAGAAACTAACAAGAGAAATAGACTCCTCCAATATGAAGTATAAAATAAACTACATTTAAAATGTATAAAGAGGAAATAAAAAATACGAACAATAGACTTTCCCTTCTGACCAAGTGACCCAGTTTACTCTTTTACAACCCAAATCCTCTGGATATAATATAACAAACAAACATAGAAAGACCCTGAAAGATGGAAAGAGGAGGAAGCCCGACGGCTTGAGGAATGACCTGGCAGTGAATGCCCTGGGTTTTCTTTTTGTCTCCCATCTACCCTGATGAGGTGCTAGAGAAGCTTACCTCTCAGAACTGGTAACATGCAGACAAAAATGCCCTAAGACAAGCCTGCTCTCTTTAGCCAAAGGCCTGGGAAAAGGCAGTCTACCAGAACAGAAAACCATACTACCTGGCCTACTCCAGCCAAACACCAAAGGGAAAACCTCCCCCACTCAGTACACGGGGCCAAGGTGGGCACTGAGTTCTGCTAGCAGGAAAGAGCATGGTTCAACAGACTGGCACCAGATTAATGGCCCTCAAAAAAAAAAAAAAAAAAAAGAAAAAGAAAAGAAAAAGAAAAAAGGAAAGAACAGTCAAATAAATTATGGCCACTCATACAGTAGAATTATTCTAAATGGGATTAGGCAGTTTTTCAAAATTGTCTACAATATACAGGATGGCTATAAAATTCATGTGTAATTTAAAATAGTGTGCAATTTAAAATTGCCCACGAACTTTATGGGGCAACCCTGTGTTAATGGAGAATGAAAAAACAGACCACAGAACATACATGTGTACCTATTGGGTGATCACAGTTTTTGCTATGTGTGCTCTACACACATACATGTACATACATAAAAGAATCTACAAACATTTCTATAATTTTTCATGGTATAGTTGCAAGGGACTTTGTTTTTAAACAATACTAAAACATATAAAACATGGTTTTTATAATGAACATGTATTACTTTTCTAAATAGCCAAACAGCAAAACTATTTTCCTCTTGGGAACAAAAAAAAAAAAAAATTACCTCAGAAAGATACGCAGGCAGATGATAACAAATAACTAAACCATTATCCTGGACAGATGGATAGATAATACTTGTATCACAGTATTCAAATTTTTTCTTCTTTTTTCTTAAATTTATTTATTTTTATTGTTAAATCATAGCTGTGTACATTAGTGCAATCAAGGGGTACAATGTGCAGGTTTCATATACAATCTGAAATATTCTCATTGAATATTTTTATTTTTAAAAAAATTTTGAGACAGAGTGTC
>CAUYPK010122983.1:0-15243 GCA_963574355.1 Loris lydekkerianus | reverse complement strand
AACATATTCTTCTTAGTAAAGTATCTCAAGAATGGAAGAAAAAGTACCCAATGTACTCAGCTCTACTATGAAACTAATTTAGGGCTTTCACATGAAAGCTATAACCCAGTTACAACCTAAGAATAGGGGGAAGGGGGAAAGGGAGGGGAGGGAGGAGGGAGGTGGGAAGAGGGAGGGGGATTGGTGGGATTACACCTGCGGTGCATCTTACAAGGGTATATGTGAAACTTAGTCAATGTAGAATGTAAATGTCTTAGCACAATAACTAAAAAAACGCCAGGAAGGCTATGTTAACCAGTGTGATGAAAATGTGTCAAACGGTCTATGAAGCTAGTGTATGGTGCCCCATGATCATATCAATGTACACAGCTATGATTTAATAAAATAAATTAATTAATTAATTTAATTAAATTAAATTTTTTTAAAAAACCCTTATGCCCATGGGAACAACAGAGCTGTCCATCACACAGGGGTCTCAGCAGAGACCATGAGGGGCTTATCCCCAAATCTCACATGGCTGCCATTTCTCCAGAGACCCTGTGAAATCCTAAGAGAAATAGGAAATGCAAGCCTGACTGGTTTGCAACCAACTGGAGGGAAGCAAAGGCCGTCCCTAGATGCCTGGTTATGCCCCAACATTCCATCCGCTTAGGGGCTCTTCACAGGGGGGCTCCCATTCTGCTAACTGAACTGAATGACTTAATTCAAAGTGTTTGGAAATTTTAGGCCCTAAGGCGAAGACAATGGACCAGAAATTTTAGGGGCACTTCTTCTTGCATTTGCCAGCTGTGGTTGTCACTGTGCAGCCTGAGTGACACAGTGACACAGCCTGCTAATGTCTAAAATGGAGGAAAGGGGTACAAACCCACTCATGGGCTCCAATCAGCCCTTATCAGCTCAGATCTAGAAAAAAAAGGAGTTCTTCCTAACACCTTATCACACAGAAGTCTCTTTTCTGGCCTCCTTTCCACTCTCACAGAGGGGTCTTTTGCTTTGTGTGTCCCCAGGCTCAGCACACAGACTTGGTGGCCCTTGTGCTAGACCCGCTGGCTCAGACCGAACCACTAATTTGGTCTGCAAGTCTTCGTGGAACACCACTGAGCTAGGCAGTGAGAAGTGTGCCAAAATATATATACCAGGTTTCCTGATTAAAATGCTAGATTGGATATTTGTGAAACCCTGTAATATGATGAAATGAATGATGAAAGCCAGCAGGGGTGCAGAGAATGAGAGAGGAGTAGCAGGTAAGAGATTTCAACCCCCTTTTTCCAAGGTGGAGCAGAGCAGAGGAAGGGCACGGGGCGTGGGCTGACTCGCTCTGCAAAGCCCGCAGAAGGCTCGGTAGTGGGAGGCCCCAGGAACCTCAGAGACCGTGGATGAGGCGGAACCGAGAAGAAGATGTTGGTTGCAATCAGCGTGCAGAACAGTTAGACCCCCGGGTCTCCTTCTGCTCCGGAAAAGCCACCTGTCTATTATCCTGCCCAGATGGTGGTGCAGAGGTTGGTCCTCTAATTACATTGAACTGGAAAAGCCGCAGGTAGAAATGCAGGTCACCTGGCAAAGCAGAACGCAGCGCTGAGTCTTTAGAGTTGGAGTAGGAAGCCGGCCCCATATGCTGGAGGTGGTGGGTTCAAGCCCAGCCCCGGCTAAAAACTGCAAAAAAAAAAAAAAAAAGAACAAAAACAGAAGTAAGTCAAATTCTATATCCTTTAATAGTGAAAAACACACTCCCTAACACTATCTTCCCACCCAAATTCAAGATAAAAACAGGCATAGAAATAGCCATAATGATAGAGATGAGAGGGAGGGAGAGGTCAACCCAAGTGAGAGTTTTAGTTTTTTGAAGGAACTAAATTCTCCTGGAAAGAGGGAGAGACATCCTACCTGATGCTTAATCATTCTACAATGAAGACAGTAAGAAATGCTCCTCCCCCAATAAACCAGCATACACTCACATTCTCTCTCTCTCGTACACACACACACACACACACACACACACAGAGCCTCCAATCATTTTCAGGGCCTTGCTCTTAAATATGGATGACAACCATGAAATACAAAAAACAGCAACCCAAATGAGCTGGATAAAAACCAGAGAAAACAATGTAGAAAGCAGAATACATTTCAGAAAAACTTTATGTAATACCCGTCAAGGTGAGAAAATAGTGCATTTATGGAACCAAAAAAAAAAAAAAAAAAAAAGGTGTTATTTAAAAAAAAACAAAAATGAAGAACAGAAGGCACTCTTGGAAAATAAAAATAAGATGAAAATCAAAACTGTAACAATCATTGAAAGACCGAGTCAGAAATATCTCCCCCAAATGAAGAAAGTAAGAGGCAAAAATGAAAAGTGGGAAATTAATTTAGAGGTTAATCTAAGAAGTCTGACCATTGTCTAGTAGATGCTACAGGTAAAGAGAACACTGCAGATGGAAGGAAATCATCTAGTATATACTACAAAAGCATTACCTGTGAACGGGAACATATGAGTCCTCTGATTGAAATGGCTCTCTGATTACCCAACAGGATAAATAAAGACTTCACATCAAGGCTCCTGATTATGAAATTTTAGAACAACAAGGCTAAAGACCATCTCTTAAATGCTTTCAGGAAGGAAAAAATATCCCATCCAAAGAGGAGAAATAGAAGTGGCAAATAATTTTTCAATAACTACCTGGGAAGAAGATAAAATGCTGAGGAAAATTTATTTCAACCTAGGATTAATTTCCAAAGAAACTATGATTCTGGTCTGGGGACAGAAGAAAGGTATTTTTGGATCGCCTAGGTACATTCAGCTTCTCAGGCAGCCACTAGGTACGTAGCAGGAGATACGAGGAAGAAATCAAGAAAGAGAAAACAGGTTCCAGGAAAGCAGGGCTCCAGACAAGAGAATGGGAAAGGTGAGTTCTCGGTTGATGAAATGGGGGAACCCCAGGGGGCAGTTTATGGCCCCTGTATGGAGCAGTCAATACAGATGGGTGAAGGAAGACTGTTGGCTCTGTGGAAGAATGGTATAAAAATCATTCAGAATAGCCAAGCCATGGAAGAAGCCCAAATGCCCATTGACCCATAAATGGATTAATAAATTGTGGTATATGTACATCATGGAATATCACACAGCCTTAAAGAAGATGGAGACTTTACCTCCTTTTTTTTTTTTTGCAGTTTTTGGCCAGGGCCAGGTTTGAACCCACCACCTCCCAGCATATAGGGCCAGCGCCCCACCCCTTTGAGCCACAGGCGCCGCCCGACTTTACCTCTTTTATGTTTACATGGATGGAGCTGGAACATAGCCTCCTTAGTAAGGTATCTCAAGAATAGAAGGAAAAGTATCCAATGTACTCAGTACTATTAGAAACCAATTTACAATCACTCACACTTTCACACTGAAGGATAGATCACAACTATGGCCCAGGATGAAGTGGGGAGATGAGAGGGGATGGGGGAAGTCAGATGAAAGAAGGGTAAATGATGTGACCACACCCATGGTGCATATTGCAAAGGTACATGTCAGATCTATTAAGAATAGAGTATAAATGTCTTAACACAATAATTAAATGAGGTGAGGGATATATTAACTAGTTCAATGTACGCATTCCAAATTGTATATGAAATCAGCATTTATCGTACCCCATAAATGCATTAATGTATACATGATCTATGTTTTATGACTTAATAAAAATATAATAATAATGAAAAGAACATTCAGTTGTTATGAAATCTGATGTGCACACACAAGAAAGGGCACTGAATTCAAGAGCACTATTTGGCCCAGCAATGAATAAGATTCAGATGTCACAGATATATTAATACTAAATATTAGCTTTAAAAAATGTCTGCTATGCCTATATTGTTACCACGGCATACATGGTGTTCAAAGAACTAAAATAATTTCATCTCCCACAATGAGAATATGCTCTCTCAACCTCCAAGAGCAGGTCAAATAGGCATCACTCCTCAAAACACATCTGACTACAGACCCCCTTTGTGGCCAAGCATCCCTGGGGCTGGAGTTCCATGGAATATCAGTGGAGGATTTTGTCCACCAGCCCCTGATTCCCCCACCCAAGGAGCTTGCACTGTAGGAGGGAAACCCAGCCCATGAGCACCTGTTACATGATAAAGCATCCTAAGGGTACCTTGGGAGTCAAAATGAATGATGCCCATTAGAATCCCAAATCACTGACTTGAGACCAGAAGTTTTCGTGAGGAAAGTAGAAGACATCAATATCAGTTTTTAATAATTAGAAGAGGTTTAAATTGCCCAAAGGGTGAGCTGATAGAGACCACCATTCCAGGTAGGGGCGACAGATGTGTTTGGGGCTAACAAGGCATCTGTGTGCTTAGAAATGTGTTCTTGTGCCAGGAAACAGGTGAAAACTGAAGCTGGGTGATCAGGTTAGGATCAGATCTGGAGGAGTCACAGGAGTTTCTAAAGAGAGGAACAAGAGGATACAATCGATGTTTGGAGCCTGATGTCCTGATGGCGGGGCATAGGAGAGATAGCTGATGGGGAAAAATCAGGATGAGGCCCTGATCCAAGATGGCTGTAGCTGGAGTCCAGACAGCACCACTGCTTTCAGAACACAAAGCTGCCAAAGGAGTGCAAGCTCTTCTTTAAAGCTCCCACCCAGCTAGCCTATCCTCAGTCACTCCTGAACCACCTTTCACCAGAATGACACATTCCCTGAGGATTCAGCACCTGCAATAACATCTTCCCTCCGTGACCTGGGACACCACCCCTCCTATTTGCTTGCAAAGTCATGTGGGTGCTCCACCAACACCCTAGCCTCACAGTTCTTGTGCATGGCACAGTTTAGTCCACCTCCAAAACTCTGACTTTCCTCTCCCAGGCCACAGCCTCCTCTCTCGTCTCCATCTTTTCAACCTCAGTGGTACCTGGTTCCGTGGAATACGTGTCTTCTATAAGTTTCCTTACTCTCCTTTCCTGCGCATGCTAGAACTCAGGTCAGGAGCTCCCCCAACCCCTGTGCCCGGCTCCTGAAGTTCCTCAGACTCTCATTCTTCTGCCACATCTGCGCTACACACGTCTGAGCACTTGAGAAGGGTAGGAAGGTCATAGAACCCAGAGATCGGAGGCCTGGTGAGATCTGCCAGTCTTGGGCGAATCCAAAGCCCAGCCCAGAGTCCTTTGTCTACGTTAGCTTTCTCTCCTATTCACGACCCTCCCTGATCTCCTTAAAAGGGAACCTATTCCCTTGCCCTTTCTCTCCCCCTCCTACTTCACAGGGAATGAGGTATCTGACTTCAGGTCCAAAGCCACTCCCTCCACCTCCGGCCTCCATATCCCCTCCCGTCTCAATTGCACCCATTCATTCTACAATTCCATCTTGTATATTGTAAGCTTCTCTCCCCGCCTGCTCCTCCCTCTAAAGTCTAACTGTGTCACATGCAATGATTAATTCATCTTTCCCCTCTTCTACTTTGAACTTCTTGAGGAAAAGTAAAACAATTCTTCATTCAGGGACGTCATTCCCATGACTGTAAACTTGCCGCGATGTGTTTCTGCCCCCTTCTCTGCCACGGACCAGGGATGTGGTCCCTACCCAGGATGCCTCCCAACTGCCAAGTCAAACTGGTGCTTCTCAGCTCTCATCTAACTTTGTTCCTTGGTGCATTTGGTACTGTTGACTGGGGATGTCTTCCTCTCTCTCTGGCTCTGAGCACATCCTTTCCTGAGTCTTTCTCCTTCCTTTTGTACATTTCACCCGCTCATCCAGAAAACATTCATTGAGCACCTGCTCCATACAAGGCCAGGCACAGGAGCTAATGGTCTACTGGAGAAAGTACGGAAACCAGACATTCTGCTAAGTGCCACAGTTGTAGTGAAGATTGATTGGTTGGTGGCCCAGAGGAGGCACTAAAGAAGGTGCTGTCAATCCCACTTAGGGGAGAAGGCTGCAGAGGGGAGCTGAGAGACCACTGAGTGTCTGCCATAAAGACCAGGGGAGATGTTTGGTCCCAGCAGCATTGCTGAGGAAGCAAAGGCTGATGGCCTGGTGTGGCCTGGGACTCCCATTTCCCCTGGGAGTTCTGTGTGGGGTGTCTGAAGGGCAAAGGTGAGGGGTCTTCCCAATACGTGCTCCCCTTTCTCCTCCAGCTCCCCAAAGTTCCTGCCAGGTGGTAAGTTCTTTGTCTCTCCTCTCTTCCCCCTCATATCCTGGTCCCTGAGTGGTCACACGTCCACACAATCCAGATGAACAGAACAAAACCTCATGCTCCAGCTGTGTTCTCTCAATTGTGATCAGCAGTGTCCCATCCCCCAGTGACCAGAGAGCGACACCCAGGAGTCATTCTCCACCTGTTCCCTCCCTCCCTCAGCAATATCTAAGTCCCCTGAGCCCCCATATCCCTCTCAGCTCCACCTCAGTCAGGCAGTCAGTATCTCCAAGGTGGACAATCACGACAATCTCCTACCTGGCCCCCTGTCTCAAATCTCACCCTTCCACTCACCTACCTGGGAGGTGACCTTTCTAAACATAGAGAGGATGGAGACCCTTCCCAGAAGCACAGCACTTTCCCTCGGAGGGGCCAGGCTGGAGCCCAGTTGGGAAGCTCTGCCATGATTCATGCAGGCTTGTTCTGCTGCTATGACAACACTTGAAATTACCTATACATACAATTACTTCACTCCTTCCCAGGGATTATCAAGTACAATTGATGCCCTAGGAGGATTTCACTGTGTTATTTCCCTGGGGCTTGGCATTTGCCCTGGCATACACCTCACGCCACCTTCCCCACCCATCCCAGCCTGAGGGGCAGAAAAAACACCAGTCCCAGCCTGGCACACAAGGCCGACATCTGGCCCATGTCTGGCCCTCCATTTCCACCTCTCACCCCTCCCACCTCAAACCACAGCCCAGCGACACCCCATCTGTATCCTCAGACTCTAGAACAGAACCTGCGTAATTATCCTCTGGTTCAGAAATCGTCTTCCACCAGAGGACACCTCTTGCTTTGAAAACCTCAGGGCCCCCAGACTGCAAAGAACTTCTAGACAACTTACCATATCACATCACTATTTTTTATTAAAGTAAAAAATGTCTCACTTTTCATAAACCTCACGTGTTTATTATTTACAAATATTTTTGTAAAAACAAAGAATGCAATAAGCCACTCACACCCTCCCTGCCACAGGAATGACCATTGTTCACGTGCAGACACCCTTTCTGACATGCTTCTGTTCACGTGTCTTTATGATTATTTCTATGTTCATCTCTGGCACAAAGCAGGGAGCCCCTCAGAGTCCTTGCTTTATTCCTATACTGGTCCCTGGCCTGTGTACTCAGGGGTAGAAAGGGACCCCGCCCAGGAGTCGTGGCCCCCTTAATAGTAGTCCTTCTGCCTGCACAAGCACCCCTTCTTCACAGACCATCCGTTCAGAGCACAGGGCCCTAGGCTCCTCTTGCCCCTGACTGCATCTCTCCCCACACCTTCACCTTCCCCACCTGTCCCCTAACTTCTGCTCTGGGATAGAGATTTGGCAGGCGAGACTCTTGTGGCCTTCCTAATTACAGGGGAATTGACAGGGCGGGGTGGGGAAGTGTATATTTTTAGCTGTGGTGAAGAGAAAAAAGATCGAGAGAGAACATTTTCTGCTGGAACTTTCCTCCCCTTCTGCTCCTGAGCTCAGCAGGCTCCCAGAGTCTTGAACTTGAAAAGTTTGGAAATAAGAGAGAGGGAGCAAGGAAAAGCACAGGGGAGGATGGTGGGAGGGGAGGAGGATGGTTAACATCGGCTGTCAGAATATTTGTTTTAGAGAGGTTTGCAAAACAATGAAATGTGTTTACCGTGGGACATTGGCGAGCTAACGAGAAATAGATACAGAGGCAGCGTGATGCTAACTGCCTTTGACACTGGTGATGGCCCTTTGGTTGGAACAAATTCACCCAGTGCCGGGATAGATTATTTCATATGTCTGTTGTCTGGAGAGCCACCCTTTGCAAATATTCTAATGCCCAAGTTGGCTCATCTGTCCACTGACTGATTTATTTGAAGACAGATTGGTGCAGAGGAGCACCCAGCAGAAGAGTCCTGCAAGGATGCAAGACTGATGGAAATTACACCCAGCTCCAGGCCCCTGGACCAGATGGGTCATTGACCCCTGAGGCTACACTGGGGCTTTAACTCATTCAGACCTGCCAGTGCCATCGTTTTTATCGTCACAGCTGCACAAGGTAGTGGGAACTCTCATCATCCCCATTTTCCAGATGAAGAATTGAGGCACACACATACTATATGGCCCAACATCAATCATGGTGTTTAGCGGCTAAGCTGGCATTTTGGTTGAAGTCCTGTGTTACCTCCTGCCTGACCCTTTCACTACATCCTGCTCCTTAAGAAAGGAAATCAGAGCCTCTCCTCTCCATAAAACCTGAGTAAAAGCCACATTCTCCCATCCCTCTCTGCAGTGCTCCTCTGAAAACCCACCCGGCCCTGTCCACAGCTTTTATGCCAGCACAGGAGTTCAAATTCAGGAATCTGAAGATTAGATCAATTCTGACTACTACAGAGAATCACAGTGCTTATTAGTGTGTTCCTAGTGATTGAAATTTTTCAAAATGCTTCAAATATCTTTTTGAAAAAGATAGCATTGAGCTACTCAGGAGGCTGAGGCAGGAGGATCACCTGAGCCCAAGAGCTGGAGGTTGCTGTGAGCTGTGATGCCACAGCACTCTACCGAGGGCAACAAAGTAAGACTCTATCTTTAAAAATAGAAATTAAAAAGGGGGAGATCAGAGGGAGAAAGAAGGAGGGAGGGGTAGGGAAAGGAAGAGCAGAGAGAGGGAAGGAGGGTGGGGTCTTGGTATATGCCACACCTTTGGGGGGCAAGACATGATTGTAAGAGGGACTTTACCTAAAAATACAATCAATGTAACCTGGTTTCTTGTACCCTCAATGAATTCCCAAAAATAAAATAAAATAAAACAAAATTAATTAAAAAAATAAAATAAAATAAAATAGATAGCATTGATATAGTTCAGAGATGATGACAGGGGTACCCACATTCATTTCAACTCCTGTGGACTGGTTACAGCTGGATTTGAGGTCAAATCCAGGTTCTGTGGTAAAGAGTCCCAGAGTCATTGCATCATAGCTTCTATGAGCATGGGATGGGTAAGGGATGGTTTGAGGGCTTCAGACAGTCCAGTTATATTAATAAGCACATTAATTAACTCAAATGCAAGTAATCACTCAGAATCTGTTAAAAGGAAAAAGAGAGAAAAGAGCAAATTTTAAAAGCGTGATTGATTCTACTCACCTTTACACTCAGCATTCATATCCCCTAGAGTGAGGGGTGATAGGCTGTCAAGCCCCCTACACAACTCCTAGGATGAGCATCTTACTACACGAAGTGGGATTCCATTCCAGCATTTGAAAGAAGTAGCAAGTATCTTCATATAAGAGACCTGATGAAACAAAACTCTGATGAAAGAAATCAAGAACAAACCTAATAGGGAGATGTTCCATGTTCTTGGACAAGAAATCTCAGTATTGTCAGGGCTCATTTCTTTCCAACTTGATCTATAGATTCAATGCAATCCCAATCAAAATCCCAACAATTTGTTTTATAGATAATGACAAAACAATTGTAAAGTTTAGGAAAAGGCAGAAGATACAAAACAGCCAACATGATTATTGGAGGACAAATCAGAGGATGAGGGCTACCTGACTTCAAAACATACTATAAATCTTCAAGAGTAAAGGCAGTAGGCAGACAGATCCGTTGAACAGAGGAGTGAGGGGCAGATTAGACAGATCCATTGAACAGAGGAGTGAGGGGCAGGTGTAGACAGATCCATTGAACAGAGGAGTGAGGGGCAGGTGTAGACAGATCCAGAGGAGTGAGGGGCAGGTGTAGACCCACACAAATGCATACATAGGAACAGCACATTAGCTTTTTTTTTTTGCTATTTCAGAGAGGAATACAAGTCAGGACCTTGTCTCTCTGTCTTACCAGAAACAGAGATCCCGACTGATACAATTTTATTCTGCAAGACATACAAGCTGTCTAGAAGCCAGTGTAAGGAACTTTTTGCCGAAGCAATTTTGTATCTGAGCCCCTGAGAGAGATAAATGCAAACAAGTGAGAGAGAGATTCTGGGTGAAAAAGTATTTTTCCTAGCGTTCAAATGAGGACTAAAGAAAACAAATTAAATAAAATTAAGGCATTCTGTACAGTAAAGGACAGGATCAAAAAGTCAATATCCAGACAATAAAATGGTAGAAAATATTTGCAATGCATAAAACTAACAGAGTAGTTATAGCTACAGAGTAGTTTATCACTGTCCAACATGGTAACCATTAGGCACATGTGGCCATTGGACACTCAGAATGTAATTAGCCCAAATTGAGCTATGCTAGAAATATAAAATATACACCAGGTTTCAAGGACTTGTTATGAAAGTAATGCATGTTGCAATGATAACATTTTGCATATATTGGTTAAATAAAATAGCCTATTAAAAATAATTCATTGGTTTCTTTTTACTCTTTAAATTTTAATTTATGCTTGTGGCTCACATTATATTTCTATCAGACACTGTTGATTTAGACTATAAAAGGAACTCTTGAAAATCAACAAGGAAAAGAAGAACCTCAATAGAAAAGTGGGCAACAGACAATTTACAGAAGGGGAAATCAAAAATAATACAAAATAAGCATATAAATATCTTATCAAGATAATTAAGAATAAGATGAATGCAAATTAAGGCAGAAATGAAAAATAATTTACAGATTGGCAAAAACTGGCTCATTAGATAATGCCAAGAGTCAACAGGAATTCAGAAAATCAGGAGCCCTCTGCACTGCTGGTGGGAGTAGAAAGAGGTTTGATCATTCTAGAGAAAAATCTGCCAATACTTAGTCAAATTAAACATATACATATACTATGTATATTCTAGAGAACAATCTGCCAATAAGTAGTTTAATTAAATAAATACATATACTATGGCTCAGAAATTGCACTCCTATGTAGATAATATATATATCTTTTGCCTGTCAACTAAAAAAAAACTTTTTTCCTTTATTAAATTATAACTATGTACATTGATGTATTTATGGGGTACAGTGTACTGATTTGATAGACAATGCGAAATGCTTACATCAAACTGATTAACATATCCATCACCTCGCTTACTTATTCGTTGTGGTAAGACAATTATACTCTTTTCCTAATAGTTTTGAAATGTACCATTGCCTTGTGCACATTAGGAGAGGTCCCACCAAATACCCTCCCTCCTCTCGACCTCCTCCCTCCCCTCCCCTCTCTCTCCTCTTCCCTCCTACTTTCTGGACTATAGTTATTTTTTGCCATTCATATGAATGTGTAGGTGATTATATATTGATATCATAGTAGTATTGACTACATTGGATGCTTGAAATATTTTACTAAGAAGAATATATTCCAGCTCCATCCCATTTCTACGTGGGCAAGAAACTTGAACAGAAACTTCTCTGAAGAAGACAGGCACATGGTCTACAAACACATGAAAATAGGCTCATCATATTTAATCATCAGAGAAATGCAAATCAAAACCACTTTGAAATATCACCTAATTCCAGTGAGGTTAGTCCACATAACAAAATCCCAAAACTGCAGATGTTGGCACGGATGCAGAGAGAAGGGAATGCTCTTCTGAAACATAGGCTCACTGCTTTGTGCCAGAGAAGCACTTCCACACTGCTGGTGGGAATGAAAGCTAATACAGCCTTGTTAGAAAGTAGTTTGGAGAATACTCAAGGAACTAAAAGTAGACCTACCATTCCTGCAATTTCTCTACTAGGTATATAGCCAAATGATCAAAAATCATTTTGCAACAAAGACATACGTACCAGAATATTTATTGCAGCCCAATTCATAATTGCCAAGACATGGAAATAGCCCACGAGCCTATTGACCCATGAATGGATTAACAAACTGTGGTACATGTAGACCATGAAATACTATGCAGCCATAAAAAACATGGAGACTCCTATGTCTATATCCTGGATAAATTCTTATATGTCTCCAAAGGAACATGTATGAAAATGCTCATTGCAATGTTATTTGTGGTGGTCAGGAGCCAGAGGCAACCTGGGCCAACATCACTGGGAAAGAGGACATGTTATATGTGGTGGCTACTTCCATAAGTAGGGTACTACACAGTATTTGACCGCAGTTAACTATATTTACACATAGCAATGTGGATGAGTCTTTAAAATGCAGTGGATGGCAAAGAATGTATGAAACAAAGTGTGTGCATATAAATAATACTCAGTGTCAGGAACATATCTTCACATAATGTTATACAATACATCCATTAAAATGCAGCTTCTTGACACTTCAACTCCAGCTCAGACTGTACCTTACATGTTTGAAAAATGTAAACTAATCACATGTCCCCTCATATTAATCTTAAAATAAGCAAAAATTAAAAAATGCTAAGGATTAAAAGGAGTAGAAAGCTGCTCCAAGTAAGCCCACTGATACAGAGCCTAAGCTATAATCAAAATATTAATAAGTTGGCTGCCAGAGCATACACCATGCCTACAACAAATGGTGGTGTCAGGTGCTTCTCCCTGACCCCAATCTACTAACTGCTCATTAAGAACTATTTTCCTTAGAAAACTGACCACAAGCAAGCTTCTGAAGCAGCAGTTCTCAACTTGTGGGTTGCAACCCCTTTTTAACAATGAAAATACATTGCAGCATTAGGAAGGTTGAGTACCTCATGATCTTTCCATCAGAATTCTCTCCTCTCCCACCTATAGTGAAAGCTAATGATGCTCCTTGCCTTCTAAAACTTATAAACCATATATTCTCCCACATTAGAAACCTGTCCACCCTAGGCCCTCCTCTCACAGAAACTAGATGTTGATTATCAATATGGGCTGGTAAAAGAAGGCAAACTCACCTTGCTCCTCTTCTTTCCTAGCAAGGATCACTTTCATTATCCCCCAAGTCCACTCAACCCCCTGCAACCCTCCGTGAAGATTACAAAGCAAATACATATATATATTGGTTTGCCAAGACATACATTTATGAGACATATATGTATATGTGTGTATGTATGGTGTGGAACAGGAATAGAGTCTGGGGACAGGGAGAATAAACAATGAAACATATGCATACAAACCGGTATACTTAACAACAGAGTGGCTTTGTTTGAACCAGTAATGAAAATGTGCCTCGAGGTGGGGAATATAATTAACTCAATTCTCTATGCCTGCAGGCCCAGCTCCCAGGCTGCAGACTGGTACTTGTTTATGGCCTGTTCAGAACAGAGCTGAACTGCAGGAGGCAAGTGGTGGCAAGAGAGGAAAGGTTCATCTGTATTTACAATCCCTCCCCATCGCTGACATCACTGCCTGAGCTCCGCCTCCTCTCAGACCCGCCACACACACACACACACACCCCCCCACACACACACACACACTCCCCACACCAACCTGTATGTGGAAAAATTGTCTTCCATAAAACCAATCCCTGGTACTTAAAAGGTTGGGGACTGCAGCTCTACACTTTAGTTTGAATAAAAGGGGGGGCAGCCATTTTTGGCTATCTGAAGAAATAATAAGCAAGACATAGTACATTTTGAGCACCTAATTTATCTGAATTCCCTCTCATCCCAGGCAAGAAAGGAAACACATTGTGTTACAAATCTGGGTTATGTTGAAATGAACACACTCTGTCAGCTGAGACAGAGTTTGTCCTAGCACTAACTTCTCAGAATAATGGCCACCTTAGATTAGCACTAGTGATTTTTACACTGAAGACTTTTAACAAGGGATCATACAGGGAAATGTGAGGGAGTAAGAAGTAGAGGAAAAAAATGTCCATTTCAATCGTATTGATCCATTTTAGGCATTCACTTTCCACATAAGCTTTTATTTGAAGAAAGGATTCTGCGATTAAAAAGGGGGAAAAAAAAAAAGATAGGAGCCATTCTCCTAGGCCTTTATGTAAGATATTGAACAACATGATGAGCAATATCTTCAACAGCGGTTATACAAAAGTTGTCAAGTGTCTTCATATCACTGCTTCTTTTATCAACACTACACGGAAACTGAAGGCATAATATTAAATCACTTTTCTGAAAAGACATTTCTATGGGAAGCTAAAGTAATGTGGTACAGTGTGTGTCTTCCCAGTAATAGAACTCACAAGAGAGAGTGTGTGCTTTGAGAACCCAAAAGAATTGATGGTTAATATCTTTTGGACTAGCTCTCCAATGCCTTTGTTAGGCTGCTTTCAGGAAATTTAAATAATAGGTAAGTGCCCCAAGTTACAAGCGTATTCCATTGTTGACTGAAAGGGAACCATCTATTTTAAAGAAAACTGAAATATTAGTAAGTAAAAAGAGCCTGATATATATTTTTACACAAATGGAGGGCCCTCTAGCTAGCTCCATACACCTACACACATATACGTATAAACACAAACTTCTGCACACCTGCATGGAACTAGTTTGCAGCAGCTGCTACATGTAGGGGCAAACTTCAAATAGGCATTTGTACACAGCTTTCCACCAACACAAGTACATGAATGGTGGCCCAACTGAAGCCCTGCTAAACAGATCCTGGAAAAAGAAAAAAATGGTTTTTATCCAGACAATTTTCTTTTTTTTGTTAAATCATAGCTGTGTACATTAATGCGATCATGGGGCACCATACACTGGTTTTATAGACCGTTTGACACATTTTCATCACACTGGTTAACATAGCCTTTCTGGCATTTTCTTAGTTATTGTGTTAAGACATTTATATTCTACATTTACTAAGTTTCACATGTACCCTTGTAAGATGCACCACAGGTGTAATCCCACTAATCACCCTCCCTCTGCCCATCCTCCCCCCTCCCTTCCCTCCCTCTCCCCCTTCCCCCTATTCTTAGGTTATAACTGGGTTATAGCTTTCATATGAAAGACATAAATTAGTTTCATAGTAGGAATGATTAAATTGGATACTTTTTCTTCAATTATTGAGATACTTTACTAAGAAGAACATGTTCCAGCTCCATCCATGTAAACATGAAAGAGGTAAAGTCTCCATCTTTCTTTAAGGCTGCATAATATTCCATGGTGTACATACACAACAGTTTTTTAATCCATTTGTGGATCAATGGGCACTCGGGCTTTTTCCATGACTTAGCAATTATGAATTGGGCTGCAATAAACATTCTGCTACAAATATCTTTGTTATGATGTGATTTTTGGTCTTCTGGATATATACCTAGTAGAG